>JASDQU011245798.1:16439-30274 GCA_032191745.1 Picea mariana | reverse complement strand
GCAAAGAAGGATAATAAATTATTACCAAAGTACTATGGGCCTTATAAGGTGTTGCAAAATATTGGTACTATGGCATACAAATTGGAGTTGCCTGCATCTTCACGAGTACACCCAGTTTTCCATGTTTCATTCTTAAAGAAGGTTATAGGTGACAAGATCCCAGTTCAAACTATATTGCCAAAACTTGACAAGGAAGGAAAAATCATATTGGAGCCTGAAGCCATCACTGACACAAGAATTTTCCAGTTGAGGAATAGATCCATTTCAGAGTATCTCATTAAATGGAGGAAACTATTGACTGAAGATTCCACTTGGGAAGATGAGTCTTTTATACAAAAGCATCCAGAGTTACTCAAGCGTTGCGGACAACACTTGTCTCAAGGGGAGGGTTAATCCCTAATATTGGCTCACTACCCCTTAACTGGGGCATATTACATTAGTAATGTTATTTTATTTATGTCATATTTATTCCATTAGTTGTAATTATATCTCCTAGTCTCCTATATATACCAAGGAGACATTTTCATTTTGAATCATCTAGTACTTGAACATTTATGTGGGGTAAAAGGAGGTTCCCCCCTCAAAGAGGCTTATTATCTAAAATTATATCTTTTTCAAGGCATTGGGTATTTATTCTGAGGTTTTTCTATGCTATATTGATATTTGGTTCTTAACAATACCCCTTTCAGCTCTGCTTCAATTCTTTCATACATGGTCTCTTATTTGGATTCATTTTGATGTAAGATATCTTCTGAGGTATCTAAGACAATGACGATGATGAAATCTATGTCATACATTGTTACCACAGTCTGCATCTATGGTTTAGTAGCTTTGGACTTTTTCTCCTTTATCTTCTTCTTTTTTTACTTCATCATCACCTCCCCCTCCAGGTGAGTCTGAAGAAGTCTCTTCTGATGCGTTGTTCATGTCCTATATCTCTTTGTTTTTATTCCTTCTTCTATTGTTGGGTGCATCATACTCTTCGCGAGTAACCGCCATACTTCTGATGAGGTCAAGGTCGGATAGTTCTTCCTGGTCGACTAGTATAAGGAACTTTGCAGGTCATTCCTTAGTGATTTCTTCCATGTCCTCCTCTGTGATTTTATAGTAACTCTGCAGCTCTTGTTTTTGTTTGTCTCCGCACGCAATGATATAAATAAAATGTCTATCTACGTGGAATTTCACAAATGGTCTAAACCTTGCAAGGTGTTCAACGTCATCTGAGGGAAAGACTTAATATCCCTCTTCAATTGCAGGTAGTAGGTGTGGAACAATGCATTTGACTGCCATTGTTTCGCCATATTGCTCGAATACCAAAGCGTGGTGAAATTTTCCGCTAAGGGTTATGATGCCTCAATCTTAGGGAAGTTTTCACCTTTTGGAATTTCCCAAGCAATGAAAGTGTTGAGGATCAAAAACCAATTGAAGTGGAACTCGTATCCCTGATCCTGAGCTTCGCGGCAGTCTTTATCTAACTGGTTCATGAGGTAGCTCTCCCAGTTCATTTGTATCTCTTCCACACATTTTCCCGTGAGGCCAACAACGAACCCTATGACCTGCATGGGTATGTTATTCCTTACTAGCGTCCCAGAAATCAACTGGAAGGCTAGGTGCACTGCGCCATTCTTAATGGAGGCTACCTTGTAGCCTTGCTTCCCTTTTTCCACATTGCCATAGATATATTTAATTTTTTTCTCTAGGGAGCGATCTGTAGCCTTCCCTGGATAAAATTATTGTGGGTCTGGTGCTTGCATGCTTAATTCGGTGATCCTATGGATTAGCATTGGATCTATGGTGATGCGTCTTTCCATCTACAGATAACCTCCATGGAAGAAAGAAAATAGGTGTTTAACGCACACATTAACCTCCTGATGCCTTCCAAAGTGTTTTATCTTCATCACATTCAGGATTGTGGACCTCACGATGTCTATATTCTATAGCTAGGGAATGATATTCGACTTCTTCCCCTTGGTCCTGGTTAAGTACTTGTGTGGGGCGAGCATTCCATGGTTCTTGCGATCTCCCAAGTTGAATTCACTGATCTTCAACGTCATGATTTTTCCTAACTGCAGTCCAAGTATGTGTATACCCTTCGGGAGGTACGCAATGATCAAGGTGTATTTGAAGTCCCTTGGGACACTATCACAGCTCACAGTGCCAGCTAGAGGTAGGATATAATTGGGTAGGATAGATGGGATGAGCTTCACATTCGCCAAGTCATCACGATGCTTGGTTCATTTCTTTGTGGATGGTCTAGATCCACGAGCAGTTGAAGGGGATGCTTTCACTCCTCTCATTGACAAGGCTTGGACTTCTATAGTCATGACTTTATCAGCCATGAGGTCTATGAGGATCTCTTTGATGGATTTATCTACTTCTCTGAAGTCACCCGACATGCACGCTCAAAATTAGGTATCTTAGGTCAGTGATCAAATACTTGATGTAATAGAATGGGTGGTGAGCTCTCAATAGGCACTTCGTGAAATAAACTGGTTCTTTTTGGGCTCGAATAATCACAATTGGCAAAAGTGTTTTGGATGCAACGCTTGATGGGATAAATAGACAATGTCATAATGGATTCCTATAATGGGCAGGAATGCCCCAATCAATGTAATTCCATCTGTTATGGTGCAGTCCCAATGGTCTAATGGCAATATTTCTGTCCATAGTTGTGGTTGAAGCCGTTCTGGAGCATTGGGCTAATAGTCGGGATGCCTCCAACAGTCATATTGCTTCTCCATGGAAAAGTGTCAATCATCATTTTTCTGATATCCTAGAGAAGTTCTATTTCTGCAAACCTTCCTTCTGTGAAGTCCTCCCTGGAACTTCCTATAACTTTTCTAACTTTGCTTTCTTTTTGCTGAGCTTTCTGGCTTTCTTTCATGTAGTCTGAGTCATCGGTTTCCTCTTTCCATTATTGTTCTTATCTCCTCTTGGCATGGTAACTTCACACTATGGATGGTCTTTCATAGGGTTCGAGGGTAATACTTCTTCTCTTTCTAGGGTAGGTGCTCTACTCTCTTGTACATACATGTGTTTCCAGTCTTCCTATGTTCTTTCAACTTCGACGTCCAGATATTTGGTCCTTAGTAGCTTCGATTGGTCCTCTTGTTCTTCCAGTAAGTGTGTTATTCTCCTAGCCATGGAATCTCTTAGTTCTTTTTTTTTTTTTTCTAGATTCTCCTCTTCTTATTTCCTTTGTATCTTATCTTTTTCAATCCAGGTTTTTCCTAGAAAAATAGAAAATGGGGCGTTGTTCTCAACAAATTTAATGATCTCAAATTCTTCCTCTGTCGAATTTTTGTGAGCACTCATAGTTGTCTGGGTAATTATTCCATGTAGGGTTATTATCTTTCCTTTAAATAATCCTATTCCACCTAATGAATGAACCATAGTAGGTTTTGTCAAAATTTCCCAAGTTCTTTCTTTCATGATATTCATCTGGGTTTCCTCATCCAGAACACAGTCTATGTTGAAGTCTCTTAGTCATGTTTCTATGCACTCCTTTTGTTTTAAGATCTCTGATAATTTGATATCTCTGTGATCATTCGGGTTTTCTTTCATTTGTAACAATACAATATCTGATTCTTTTTGGGGTTCTATCATATCCTTAGTTTATTGGCCTATCTCATGGTTTTCTTGTCTCATATTCATGTTTTCAGCTTTAACAATCATTCTAGGGAAATCCAAAACTTCATGGTCCATATATTTACATCAAAGACAATTAGGACCTCTACCAGGGCATTCCTTAGCAAGATGTCCCGGTCTTCTGCAACTATAACAAAGAGTTAATCCTCTCTTTCTTTTAAATGACCCCCAACATTTCCTGTACTACGCATTGGGATCATAGTAACTAACCTACAAAAAAATATTTCTAGGATCTTGCATCCATTTTTTAGTCCAAAGATTCTTTCTATGCATAGGAATAACATATATTTCACTATTCTTATCATATCTACTCATATCCAATATTATTTCTTCTATTTGTGCCCTAGTTTTTAGACTAGGACAAAATTTATTAGACCTACCTAGATCCATCCTTTCGAAACAAAAATTTTCATTTATCTTACCTTTTTCAAAGCACAAAGATTTAGGACCTTACCTCTTCTCTTCAGATCTAATTCCTTTCTTAGCATAGAGATTTGTAGTCAAGTAGAATACTGTGCACTAAAGAAACAAATCTATGCACAAAGCTTTCTTTTCTTCAGTTCTCAGCAATCACAGTTTCAGGTCTTGACAACGGAACCATTGGTTGTCACAGGGCCAGAGCCAGGGTTCAACACTTCAACAATGCACCAACAAAACCTTAACTACTATCCCTTTCAGCAATACCTGTGAAGCATATAAAGTCTCACCCGAGGTAGAGGCAGGGGTGTTTGCAGAACTCAAGTGTCTACAACCTAGCCAGGAAAAAAAACTGTGATTACAACACTAAATAGAGCACTTAGCACTTAACATTTATCAGTATTTAATGCTTATTCACATCGCAGGTCTGAACCCTAGTTACATAGCAAGGCTATATTCAACAAGACCTAATACATCCATGCACTTAGCATATAGAAATAGATCATCTCTAGCATTCATTCACATTACTAAGCACTAAGATATTATATCACTGCACTAAGCATAAATCACATCAATAACATAACAACTACATTCCACAAAGAAACCACAATAAAGGATATACGTGGTTCACCCCAGTGTGGGGCTATGTCCAGCAACTCTTCTCTTATTTATTGTCTTCCTTCGATCTTCTACAAGCACAAAGCTAGAAGAACCCACTCTATAGGACATGAGATCTACGTGCACCTTGCTAGATCCTCCTTCCCTGAGCTAGGTTTAAGCACAAATCCTTCTTACAATCACTTGCACTTAGCTCTACAAGTTATTAACACATAGTATGCACGAAGCATCCACAACTGTTCGCACTTATCTCACTAGCCACATTAAACATATAGGTCTCTCTTACTTACATCGCTTAGTTTTCTATTTATACATTACAAAAGGGCCTAAACATGGGTAAACCCATGGGCCAACATCCCATACCCATTACATAAACCCTAAACCCAAAAATTCCCGAAGAAGGGTCTGAGATCCCACGATATCAACTTCGTCTTGCACTCTACCTTCGACCAGCCTGTCGAAGTCCCAAAATTGGTCAAATGTGACCAAGGTTCTCCAAAACTTGTTCAAGGGCCAACATTGCCTTTACTTTAATTATATTTAGTGCTACACTAGATATAAATCTCTCTATAGCACCTAGATCTATCAAAATACTAAAATTTTGATCGACGATCATACCTCACGTATCGAGCACAATGGAATGGTGCTCATCCTGACAGTTGTTCACTGATGTATGTATAATGTGGGCCTTTCCCAAATATTCAATTGTAGTGGGTCTTGATGATCTGGTCGCCTTGGCCTTCTCAATCAGACAATCTCAATGGTAATTTTTCTCCCCACATGTCCAACATCCAGTCTTTGGTCTAGTGCTCCTGGTTCCCAAAGTAGAAGTTGTTGGCCTAACAGTCTTTGATCTTGGTCTGTTCCACTGAACATGACTAAAATGTTGATATTTTGGATGGCGTTTTTGTTTCTGTTGTGGTCCTCTATAAGGATTCCTCTATTTAGGATTATTTCATCGCGATGTCGAGAAAATAGGTCCTCTAGGCGTATCTCGATGCCCATGAGTCTTTTTGGCTGGTGTCTGATGTTGATGCACTCTCGATGTCATCTTCTCGGTTGGACTAGAAGGAGTCATTCCCTGACCCCCACTATTCAATTCTTCCTCAGCTATAAGGGCCTTATGAACTCCATCGTGCAATGTCTGATGCATCAGGATCCTCACCTTCACATGAATGTTGAAGTTAAGGATGAACACAAACTTGTTGACCTTTAACTTCTATGTGTTTAGATGTGGATCATACCTAACTAGTTCCATGAACCTAGCCTCATACTTTGTTACCATATGACAGCCATGTCGTAAGGAGTTGAAATAATTAAGCTAGAACTCAATGAAATCCTTAGACAAATACATCTCCAGGAACCATTCCTTAAAAAACTCCCATGACACATTTTCGGAAACCATGTTTCATTGAGGTAGGAGTGTCTTCCACCAAAGTAGAGCCCCCCTTCAACTAAAAGACTTCCATGTATAATTTCATGTTGGAGGTGTAATCACAAAGTATGAAGCTCATTTTCATGTTCTCCAACCATGCATCAGCGTCTAATCCATCTGTGATACCCCAGAACTCGAGAAATTTCACCTTCTCAAGTTATTTATGTATGCTACTACTACTAGTTGGTGTGCAGTATGAACCCTCATTGGGCAGATATTTTATTCCCTCATCTCGATCCAAGCACTTCATTAACACCTCTAACATCCTATGGAAGAATCCCATCACACCTACCACATCTCCCGTAGCAACATGCTCCTGCTCAATTGTCTTCTCATCTCCTTGAGGGTTATATCCCTCTGGCATAGATACTATCGGAGGTGCCATACCTCTTCCTCCAGCACCACATCATCTACTTCTCCTACATCCTCTAACCATGATTACTTGCATGGACAATTTCAAAATTAATTAGCGATACATTTTTAATCATTATTTAACACAATGGAAGGCGTAACGATCCATTGTCACAGCATTGAACCCACTCTAATACCATATGTAATGATCCCTTTGTTACGACATCAATGTAAGTGAGTATAGTAGTGGTAATAAAAAAAAATTAACATCATAAGAACAAAAGTTACATGACATTAACATATTTCAATAATACACATTTTATTCTCATCTACATCACAACATGTAAGCAATCAAATTCATCATCACTATAAGTAATAGATTATTCTCATCCCATAAAGATAACAAATATTTCTACCCGCCCACCCTACCTACAAGTTTAGGACCCCCAAGACACATAATCAACGCTCAAGTCCAGGATTCATCCAATTGATTTTGACCATTAAAGGTCTCAGGACTGGCGACTATTCCGAGGAACATGAAGGTATTTACTCCCATATCCTCTTTTAACCTAGAATCAAGACTTAGAAATAACAATAATATGCCCAATCATATCACAACCCAATACGTTCAAAAAATCATTATACTAGCACAAAAATTGGACAATTCATCAATATTATTTTCACCCCATAAAAAGCTACACAATGTCTAGAATCAATTGCATCAAAAAATCATCGTTATTACCATAACATGTTGGGATAGTATCCCACCCAAGATAAATGTAAATAGTGAAATAAGCAAGTGTAATTAGTAGTATAAATTCTTCCTTTATGTAACATACCCAGACACCCACAGGCATGTCTACGCCACCTAATCTGACTACAACACACCCAGCCACCCGCAGGTGAGGCATGTTGTAGTCCACATAATCACTTCACATTGACTTATCTCATTTGAAATCACTTGTAATTTAATTAAGAGACATGAAAACAACATGTGGAATAAAGATTCGTGCCACAAGATAAACTAATCCATGCACAATCATAACCAACAAGCATGCATATTCTAAATATTAAATTAAAATATAAATAAATACACAGGAAAATAACCATAACTGAGATCACTTATCTTTTTTGAAAACAAGACACCAACTGGCTATAGAACAAGGACATTTCTCCCAACCATACACACTGTTTTTTCCAAGTCTCAGTAGCAGTGTCACCCCTTATCCAGAGCTATGAATCCCCAAGGATGGTTCCAAAGTTTCACTTGGCTTCCCAAACCATTCAACACTCAATCTTTCACAAGATTCTCATCACTCACAACAATCCAAGAACACTAGATCTCTTCTACCCAATTTGCACAACCCAAGAGAATGCCCCCCCTTCTCTTCCATGCAGTCCCTCAGGATGTCCATCTCCTTCTAGGGCTCCCATAGAGCTTGTCCAAAATCTCCATGTTGGTACTCTCAGGACTCACAACTATGATAAAAACATAGCACATACAAAAGAATCTCATGCATATGGGTATTGATTCATGGATGGAATACACCAACAATCTCTATAGTAAAAAATACAATGGTTTCTCTTCAATAGATCATTTTCCTTTCCCAAGCCAAGACACGAATGAGGAAAGACGAGTGGGTGAAAGAATGAATGGAGTGAAATCCCAACTAAATGTGTGAACAACTAGAGATTGAGTGAATGAGCGAAGCAACCAATAGAAGAACAATAACGAGAGCCCCCCTCATAGACTAAGGATAGGTTTTTGTAATTCTTAGAATTAAGGAACCACTTGGCCTTCCTCCCAAGAAGAGCACCTAATTTTTATTCTCCATTAAACAAAATGGGTAAATAAAATATAAAATAAATACTTATCCCCTTAAACCCCATCTCTTGTGAATCATATCCCCCTATAACTCTTTTCCTTGTTTGTCTAGCATCTAGCAATGTGTTTTATATTAATATCAAAACACATTCCTTGGACTCAAAACCCAGGGTGTTACATCCCATCGCCCTTATTTTGGCACTGTCCTAAGTGCATATACAAAACATAGATAAAAATCTCAAAATTTATTCAAAAAGTTGCGGGTACTCCAGGCGCATGGCATGTTCATGTTCCCAGGTAGCATCTTCAGGACTATAGCAGGTCCACTGGACTTTTACCATCTGTATAACTCGATTCTAGAGAATTTTGACTTTTGTGTCCAATATCCACATCAGCTGGACTTGAAACTCTCCCTTTGTCCCTACCTGAATCAAATGCCAATCAATAACATGGTTAGGATCATATACATATTTTTTTAGCAAAGAGACAAGAAATACATTATGCAGATTCATGGAAGTAGGCAATGCAATCATGTATGCAACTGGCCCTATTCTTTCCAATATCTCAAATGGACCACAGAATTCAATTTCTAGTTTTCTATAACTACCCAACTTTAAAGAGCTCTTCTTGGGATTCACTTTTAGAAGAAAATGCTCCCCTACTTTAATTTCTCTATTTTTCATGTTCTTATTTTCATAAACTTTTTATGTATCTTGAGTTGCCTTTAAGTTCTACTTAATCCTAGCGATCTGGTCTTCCATATCCTTGAGAAATTTTGGCCCAAGTACCACTCTATCTACTGGGTTTTCCCAACTCACTGGCATATTGCATTTCCTTCCATACAACGCTTAAAATGGGCTCATTTTCAATGAATCTTGATACCAATTATTATAGGAAAATTCAACCAAGTGCAAGTACTCTTCCCACTTAGATGGCTTATCCATCACATACATCCTCAACATGTCTTCAATTAATCGATTGAATCTCTCTCTCAATCGATCTGACTATCGATGGTATGTTGTGCTAAAGTTCATATTTGTGCCAAATCCTTTAAGTAATCCCCTCCATAAATTTGAAGTAAACTTTGTGTCTTTGTCCGAGACAATTGTTCGAGGTATCCCATGCAACCTAGAAATCTCTTTCATGTAAATTTATGAAAACATTGTTGTTGCATGATTTCTTTTTACAGTAACAAAATGAACATCCTTTGTCAATTTATCAACCACTACCATGATTGAATCATGTTGTCTTGTTGTCCTAGGAAATTTAGTTATAAATTCAATGGTTACCACTTCTCATTTCTTCTCCAGAATTATTAAGGGTTGTAATAAACCTGCTCGATGCCTATGCCCAACCTTCATTCTCTGACATTCCATACATCTAGTGATGTAATCAACAACATACTTTTTCATTCTCGGCCAAAATAATTGGCTTGTTACTGTTGAAATTGTTTTCTGGCAACCGAGATGTTCGACATATGGAACAGTATGCATTTCTTTTAATACCAAATTATTGAGTTCTCTGGAACTAGGAACATAAATTCTATTTTTATGCATAAGTAATTCATATTCCTTCATCTCATAATCTTTCATTTTTTTTTGTAGATCTTCTTTATGTAATCTTTCCTTTACATGTAGGTGATGTTGATCTATAACAAAAACATATAAAATTATGGTCTTGAGGTCTGATTGATCCATACTGACAATTGTAACATGCATGATATGTAGTCTTCTACTAAGTGCATTGGCAAACTTATTTTATTTTCCTTTGATATGCTTGATGTCAAAGTCTTATTCACTTAAAAATTACAACCATATTGTTTTCCTGGCTTTCAAATTTGGTTGTTCAAAAAGATACTTCAAACCATTGTGGTATATTCTTAATCCAAATCTCTTTCCCATGAGATAATTCCTCCACATCTTCAATGAATAAACAATGGCAACAAGCTCCAATTCATGTGCGGAATATCTCCTCTCTTGTTCTTTAAGATTTAATAGAATGATAACCAATGACATGTCCATTTTGAGTGAGGAATCCACCAAGCCCTTCCTTATATGCATCTATACATACCACAAAAATTTCATTTGGGTCAACAATATTTAAAACAAGTTCACTAGTAAGTAATTATTTCAATAGATTAAAGTTCTCTTCACACTCAAATGTCCATTCAAATTTAATTCCCTTGTTTTGCAAAGAAATGATGGGATGAGAAATATTAGATAAACCTATTATAAATCTTCTGTAGTAACCATCTAACCCCATAAAAGATCTGACTTCTGAAACATTCATGGGTGTTGGCCATCCTCTAATGGATTCAATCTTCTATGGATTTACTCCTATACCCTGTTCTGAAATAATGTGCCCCAAGTAATAGATTTTCTCTTGATAAAAATAATAGTTACTAAGCTTGGAATACAACTGATATTCCCTCAACACTTGTAATACCAATCTTAGGTGATTTTCATGCTCTTCCTATGACTTAGAATAGACAAGTACGTCGTCCACGAATACTAGGACAAACATATCCAAGTAATTTCTGAATATGTCATTCATTAAGCACATAAAGATAGCTAGTGCATTGGACAATACAAATGTCACCACTACAAATTCTTAATGCCCATACATGGTTCTAAAGGTTGTATTATGGATGTCTTCTTCCTTGATTCTTACCTGATGGTATCCTAATCTCATGTCTATCCTGGAAAATATCTTGGAAAATATCAAAGAGTTCATGAATTCTTGGTAGTGGGTACTTGTTCTTCATAGTGGATTTATTCAGTTGTCAAAAGTCAATACATAGCCTCAAAGTTCCATCTTTATTTTTGACAAAAAGTATTGGTGCTCCCCAAGGTGAAACACTTGGACATATGTACCATTTCTTCAACAATTCTTCCAATTGAATTTGTAATTCTTTTAATTCCGGTGTACTCATTCTGTAAGGTGTTTTTGATATTCGTGAAGCTCCTAGAACTAAATCAATAGAGAAATATATCTCCATTTTTGGTGGAAACCCTAGTATTTCTTGGAATACATCTTCAAACTCTTCTAGTAATAAAAAATCTTCAAGGCTTCACTCCTTTGTCTTTTCTGGCTCTTCCAGATGGTCCACATACAATTGACATCCGTTTCTAAAACACCTCTTTAGCTATAAGGTTGAAATATGTCTTATAGATATGGGTCTTGGAACACCTTTCACAATGCTTTGTTTTCCTTCTTCATCAATACATGTAAATCTCTTGTTATGACAATCTAGGATAGCATGATTCTTTTTCAACCAATCCATTCCAATTAGAATATCATAATATCCCAATGGTATGATATTTAGATCAACACTAGTATTAACACCATTAAGACTTATGGAACAACCTCTAACCATATCATGGATTCTCTTTTTGGTTCTAGTGGCTAGCTGAACCAAACTTGATTTTTCAAGCTTATTTTTGTCCAAACGTAATCTATCCACTATTTTAGGATCAATGTAATAATGAATTTCTCCTAAATCAATTAAAATAGAAATAGGTTGATTAATGATCTTACCTTCCACCTCGATCATATTGGACTGGTACTCTTCTTTTCGATCATCTAAGGTTGTATAAATCCTTCCCCTCTCGTCTACTGTTGTATCCTCTTGGACATTTTGCATGGTCTTCATGTTATCCTTTCTGTGAGGGAAATACTTGTACAGGTGATTTTATTTGCATCCCCAACACTGGATTGGTGGTTTTCCCCTTTTTCCCAAGGAGTCTTCTTTCTTGGATTCATCCTTATCATACTAGTCTTGATGATTTTTATTAGGTTCATTTTTGTTGAAAGGAGGTTCAAATCCCTTCTTCCTCTTATTAGACTTGTCCTTATTCTTATCCTTATAAGACTTATGCATGTATTCTCTTCCCTTGGCTTACTCATACATGCATTTATCCTTCTTGATGGTCTCAGTCAAGGCCTTGGGTTCATCATATTGAATCTTTTCTTTATAAAAGAATGGCAGTCCACTCATGAACATTTGTAAATTCAAATATTTTATAAACCCCACATACTTTAGCATCCCCATGAAATTCAGGTCATACTCTTCCATGGTTGTGCTTCCCAACCTAAGTTCAAAGAACTCATGCATTTTCTTGTCATGGAAGTTCTCTGAGAGGTACTCCTTATGAAAGTACTTATTGAACTTCTTCTAAGTGATCCTATTCTCATTAATATGTTTGACTTTCTTTACTTGGTAACACCACATAGAATCTTTCCCATGTAAATGGTAGGTGGAAATTGTGGCTTCTAGGTTTGATGAATATTCATGCAATTGAAAATATCTCATGAGTCGAAGAAACCTTGCCTCAATATCATATTCCATTTCTCTTTCACAATCAAAGGATGGTGGGTTATGCTTCCTCAGTTATCCTCACAAATTGTCTAATTCATGTCTTCTTCTTTGGTTCATAACAAGAAACACCTCTGGACTACTTATGGAATCTTTGGATGCATAAAAATTTATTGTTGAGTAAGGAGGTGAGTGATGTCTATGAGTTCTTATAGAAATTATTGAATAACCATATCTTTGGTGGTCATATCTTCTTTCATGACATATTCCCTCTTCTTTCTGCTTTCAGCCATTCTTTGTTTGCCTCTACAATTTATTTAAGCTCTTCATCACTTGAGCATTTACCTAATTTTGTTCTCTCATCAGCCTTTCATTCTCTTCTTTGTAGCTCTGCACTTCTATTTTCAGGATTCTCACAGTCTCTATCAATGTTTCTTTCTCCCCTATGGCCTTGTGTCCGTTGGATTTTGTCTCTGAATTAGCAATACTGATACTCTGACCTTTGGCCTCTTTATCATGCATAGAAGCTCCCTCTCCTTCTTCCATTTCTCGAATCTTCATTCTTATATTGAACTAATATCTTTACATCCCGTAATTCTTATAAATGTGAAAGAAACCATTATGTTAGAATTATGCATATTATAAATAGAATTTTCCAAACAATTCTACATGTCCTTTTTATTCTCAATTCATGAAGAACATATTATAAAAAATCAATGTTATCCTTTAGCTAATACAGAATTCAATTCTGCATAGATGCTTCCTTCAAACCATGCCCCCAGGGGACCAAGGCTCAAAATCATTGGCTTAATCCTTCCTTGCTGCCTTGCTTCGCGTTCTTCCACATGGGAGCTTGCACAAAAAACATAACCTATGGTTGGGTGACCTCCCAAGCCCTTTTCACCTTATCATGAGACCGACACTGGGACCAAGTCCTCCGGACTTTGGCCTTCGGTTGTTCTCCATTTTCAACTTTAAATTTCCTCCGGAGATGAACTTCATTGAAGTCTTCACTAACTCCACCAGCAAAAGTCAGGTGGTTGAGATGTGATCTCTCGTTGAATGGATGGCCCATCCCCCATCTAGAGGCTTCAACGTAAACAAACAATTGTGACTTAATCAAACGTTGAGATCGACGACTATCCACCAATTTGAAAATTTGACGCTCTGAGGCTTTGGGACATTCATTTATCATGTCTCTCACTTCCCCTGTAGTGATCAGAATC
>JASDQU011245798.1:4325-15824 GCA_032191745.1 Picea mariana | reverse complement strand
TCCGTTGCTTTTGATTATGTCAAGCATAATAAATCTGCATGTAACAATGGAAAAATACCATGTACATTTTGTGGTTTAAATAACCATCGTGTTTCCAAGTGTTGGAAGAGAAAGTCCATTTTCAGGAAACTTTCCAAGCAAAGGCAACAGGAAGAGAGAATGCAAAAGATTTGCAGCCATTGTCAGAGGAGAGGTCATATCATTGACCAATGTTGGACATTGCATCCAACCTCTCATCCACGGCACAAGAAGCATTTGGGTGAAAAGATTGACAAGAATGGGAGAGGAGATTCCATCATTGAGGTGAGACAAGACGATCCACAAGAAGACCACTTTCAGCAGAAGGATTCGCCATTGAGTTGGTTTGGTAAGAAGTGGATTGATTTCTTGCATAAGTAAGGCTTTCATTTTCTACAGTAGATGCATTTCAGCCTTAGCATTTCACTTTTGTTGAAGTTTACAAGTTGCAGCAGTTGTCACATTTTGGTAGAGGCAAGTTGCATGGGAATGCTTTTATTTTTGTAAGCATACTTGTGGTATGCTCCTCATTCGAGAACATGTCAAAGAGGAGTATGCTGTCCATGTTTTTACAGCCACATATACTTTTCATTTTCAGCTCTTTAGTACCCACATGCTTGGGTTTATGCACGTATGTTTGTACATGAGAGAGAGTTGAAGAACTTTGCACATGCATTTGATTTTCAAAGTGCATATTGATGATTGTCATCATGGATGAGTCATGATTGTAGAATGATCATTTATCCATTTTCGACTTGTCATTTTGGAGGGTTGAAACATTCCACATGAGTTTCAACTTATGACGTTATTGCTTGACGTCTATGGGATGTCGTTCATGTTTTGACTTGTTTTAGTCGATTGTGTTGGATGACTTGTAAGTCAAGTTTGAGTACATTGAGATGGAGGAAAACTCTATGTGTTTTGAAGAAGCACAAGAAGCGACAGCTTCTTGAAGAGCAAAAAGACTTTGCTGTCCTTATTTTTCAGTCTTGTATAATTCATTTTCAGGATTGATGTTTTTCTTGGATTGTGATAAGATGTCGCAGGAAAATTTGCAGCCATTAGAGAGCGGATTGTTGACGCCAAAGAAGTTCGAAAGAGGGACTTGATTCTCAGTGGGAAGGCTGGCAGTCTTCCAATTGTAGAGAGAACAGTGGGTCAGCAGCAGCCAGAGAGCAGGGGTTGAGGGACATAGTCAGTTGCAGTGCAAGGCATATGTCCAAGTTTGCAGAGGATTGTCGAAAAGGCTTTTTCAAGTAGAATCAGTTGATAGAACTTGGAAGCAGAAGAGTATTGAAGCTTAGATCGATGATTGTAAGCTTTTGTGGGTCCAAAATCCTTTCAGTGGGAAGGCGTGATCAGAATCTGGACCAGGGGTCAAATTTTACCTCAAAAATCAAAGTTCTCAGAATTGCCTAAAAACAAATGGGTTTGTATCCCTCGTCGTCACGAACCCAACTCAATTTGTTTCATCTCAAACGGACATCAGGAGCGAAAGTTATCGCGATCTGTTCGTCGAGCTAAACAGGTAAAAAAAGTGCTGACTGGGCAGTCCGTACGACCCACACGTGGCAGTGACGTGGCATAAAAGTACACCCTGGCAGCTGATGTGGCCATCTGTGATTGGTTGAGGACGTGGCAATTTTTTATTGGTCGGTTGGTGAGAGAGTTATTTTGTGACACGTGGCATTTCATTTTGGCGTATAATAGGGTGCCACGTGGCCCACTCAGGGGCTGCCACGTGGCACCCCTATTTTGACTATTTGGTCATTTAAAAATTATATGGAGGCCGCGGGGTTCGACCCCCGGACCTCCCCCTTCTTTGCTAAGCGCTTTCACGAAGGCCGCCAACCATTGCACTATACGTTGTTTCTTGTTTACTGTATGGTTTGTATTTAATTTGAATTTGCATATTATTGCAAACGGCGGGGGTAGGCCCAGCCCCCGGTCACACGGAGTGTACATATGACCATGCTATTCGACATTGTAATTCGGCGCGCGGGAGATTAAGTTTTGATACACGGTTATATTCCATGAAACATGTGACCCGGGCGCAATTTATACACATAACGCACGGTTATATATAACCGTGTATTTTTTTTGTGGTATGGGTTTATAACCCATGGTTTACATCTTTTTAATGCGCGCGGGATTAATCAAAATTTCAACCCACGGATATTCACATTGAAATGTGACCAAACCACAAACAAACGGTTGGCGCGCGTTTTTTGGAGCGGGAGTCCGCCAACTTTGATGCCTATGTTATTTTTAGCTAAACTAACTCCAGCTAAGCCTAATTTAATGGAGTTTTTTGAGGAAAAGAAGGAGGAG
This sequence comes from Picea mariana, assembly GCA_032191745.1. Taxonomy (NCBI): domain Eukaryota; kingdom Viridiplantae; phylum Streptophyta; class Pinopsida; order Pinales; family Pinaceae; genus Picea; species Picea mariana. The sequence continues at coordinate 13,475 of JASDQU011245798.1, read as the reverse complement.
TTTGTTTTTGGCATAACTGGAGCTAGGGAAAACCATTCTTGACGAAATTTTGGTCGATTTTGGGTCTCTTGGACCTTCTGGAGCCATTGGAGCAGGTTTCAGAGCCATTGGAGGCCATTTGCAGGTGATTTTTCTTCAGGGAAGCTTTCAGGGCCACGAGGGCCATTTCAGTGCTGGAGCTGTTTGGAGGCTATGCTCAGCCATTTTTGGTGATTCAAAAGCCATGTTCAGCTAATTTCAACCTTCTGAATCTGATAGCAGAGGTTTAAGAACCATTTGAGGCCATCTTCACATCAAACTTCTCCATTGAAGATTAAAGGGCCACCAGGGCCATTTTGGGGAAAGTACTGTTAAGGTACAATTTCACTGTTTAGTGTTTGGGAAAGAGCATGTTCAGCTAATTCCTATCTTCGGATTCTATATTTACAGTCATATTTGTCTTTTGAGACACTCATGTTCTTGTATTAACATTTGTGGCATTTTTAATACAAGAGGACAAGCCCATTTTGGGAGGCTTGGTCCAGCGAATGTAGCCTGAAGTGGGTGAACTGCTTTATCATGTTGGGTGTTGTGATTTTGCTGTGTTATTTGCTGCTGTTACATGGCTGTGTATTGATTTATCACACATATTTAAGCATGTAAAAGAACATTTATTTACACATATACATTGCAAAGAAGAACCAATAACTTAAACACATAAACCCTCTTGCACATTTCAACACATGAAGCAAGTTCCTGTTAAGGTTTAAATTTTATGGAAAATGGATACCTTGCACCCTTAAACAAGTACCTTCCATTTTCAGATCATGTTGTGACAATCCTCTAAACTTACCCTACTTGTCCTGCTTGATCCAACGGTCGAGAGAGGTCTCAAAGGGATCTCTGATTGGCGATCTACTTGCCTTAGAGATTTTGGGCTTTGACACTTATCACTAACAGAAATGTGGAAACCCCTAGATTTACATACTTCCAGAGATGACATGGCATATTGGCATCACCCTGGTTGAGATGGACCCGTGACACGTGTGCCACACATCACCCAAAAAAGGACAATTTGGGGTCCAAAAGGTGTTGAATCTGAATGAAACGTGTCCCTACACAAACCCATACCATGTGGCATAAGACACATCATAAACCACATGGACAACCCCCAATCACAGCTCTAGATCTGATAGCCCATGTGACTTCACAATTTTACACCTCCCTGAATTCATCACTTCAGGGTTTCAGTGCTCTGGGGCTTTTCTCTACAACTTACTTCATATTCATCGAAGTGGAAAAGTTATGAAGCCCGAAATTCAATACCCTTCTACCAAGGCTAGATCTGATATCCCACAACACTCACGAAGTTCTCCCCTCAATCTAACTGTCTATGGGGATTCTAGGACTTCGACGCTTCAAGGATCTTGGCTGTAATAGTTCATCAAATATAAAACTCTCGAAGTGAAAACTTTTGAAGTGGTCAAGGTCGACTGACTACGATCAACGATAGATATCACTCCATGCCTCCCATTACATCGGACAATTGACAGAGCTTCGCGACTCCGTCCTTCAGGTAGTTTAGGCCTTGCTTGCCTACCAAGATCGTCAAAGCAATGAAGTTCTAAAGCTATTCCTTTCCTTCTTTCCTTCGATAAAAAATTGACAATCGATCAAGAAGATCTGATGGCTGGGACTTAATTCTTACCCAACCTTATATTCGCCTCCATCATATGGCCCCTGTTCACCCGCCTTTCAATCGGATGGTCCAGATATCCCTTGATCCCACTATGGTGATCGCTCCTGAATTCAAAAGGAACGGTCACGTCTACACAATCCTTTACAAAAGATATCTAGAATTATGGTTACCGTGCAATACTTTCAATTTCATTTCTCATAAGCTTCTGGATTCAAGGTGTACTTGATCCTAACGAAAAGATCCTCTCTAATAGACCTGACCCATTTTGGCTCGGTGTTTCATCCTATGGCATTGATACCAAATCTATGTGTACCCAACCACCCACGGGTCAGGCTATTCCACCTAATCTGACTGCAACACTCCTAGCCACTCACAGGAGAGGCACGTTGCAATCCAGGGACTCACTTCACAGTAACTTATCTCAATTCAAATCACTTCTAAGTTAATTAATAGACATGAAAACTGCATGCATAATCAAGATTCATGCCACAACATAAACTAATCCATTCACAAAATTAACCAACAAGCATGCATATTCTAAATATTAAATTCAAAGATAAATAAATACAAAGATAAATAACCATAACAAAGAGAACTTATCTTTTCTGAAAATAAGACACCATCTGGTTGCAAACCAAGGACGTTGCAACCCACCATAGACACTATTGTTCCAAGTATCAACAGTAGTGTCACCCTTGAGCCAGGGCTATGAATCCATCAGGATGGTTCTAGAGTATCACTCGGATTCCCAAACCATTCAACATTCAATCTCTCACAGGATTATTAGCACTCAAAACAATCCAAGTACACCAACTCTCTTCTACCTAGTTTGCACAACACAAGAGAATGGCCCCCCTAATATGCCATGCAATCCCTCAGGTTGTCCATCTCCTTCCAAGGATCGAGTGTAGTTGATCCAGAATCTCCACTTTGGGACTCTCGAGACTCACAGTTGTGAAAAAAACTGTGCAAAAACCAAAGCATCTCATACATAAAGGTCTTGACTCATGCATGGAATACACCAACTGTCTCTACAACCAACAATACCATGGCTTATCTTCAACAATTTTTTTTTCCTTTCCCAAGCCAAGACACGAACGAGGAAAGACGAGTGGGTGACATAATGAATGGAGTGAAATCCCAATGAAAGGTGTGAACAACCAACAATTGAGTGAATTATTGAATGAGTTAAGCAACCAATAGAAGAAAAAGAACGAGAACCCCCCCTCATAGAATAAGGATAGGTTTATGTAATTCTTGGAATTAAGGAACTGCTTGGACTTCCTCCGAAGAAGCTCACGGAATTGTTATTCTCCATTAAAAAAAATGGGAAATAAAATATAAAATAAATACTTAGCCCTGTGTTCCCCCTCTCTTGTGTAATCATAACCCCCTATAATTCTTGTTAGTGTCTATCTAGAAGACAAAGATGTATTTTATATTAATAATTATCAAAACATTACATTCCCTAGACACACTAGCCTCTTAATAATTGTTTAGGCACTCTTGCCTTTCATAACTTAACAAAATACAATATTTAATACGGGGCTCAAAATCCGGGGTGTTACACTTTATACTAGATAACTTAATCATATAATTCAAGGTAAATCTTATACATTATACCTTAGTAATATACACGTTCAAATCATCAAAAATTAATTTAAAATATTCTATTAAAATCTAAAGACTTTTCCTAGAGAGTAAAAGGTACTAGGCATAAATATTTTATTATCCATACTAAAATTCCTTAAATCCTGTAAAGGTTTCAACGAATAAGACTCACAATGTTAATCTGAAATAGACTCACATTATGTCTATTTAACTATTCGCCAACCGAAAGTCAAGTATCTATTCAATATTTCTCTAAATTTTCTAAAATTATTCTCACATTATTACTTAATAGCATGTTCTTTTAATTATTTAATAAATTAGAATATCAATGTATCATTTATTCCCTACATCAAATTACCACATATATTAATAAGTAATTATCCATTCTAATTAAGGGTATCCATATTTTCTATGGCTTAACTTTCCCACTTCTTTTATGTACTTTAAAAATACCTTAATCCTAAGAAATATCATTGCCACCCTTCTGTTATTAAATATACTTTAAATAATACCCTTATTCCTATGACGTATTCTTGCCACGTTTTCTTATAAACTACGTTAGTGAAGAGTAGAGTCATAATTGTAATGTGCATGCATTACTTCCATCTAGTTACACCGAAAGTAGTACATCTATTGATAATGGGCACAATTAATGATTTTTTAATCTTAAATTCTAATGTGATGACTAAGTATTGAAGATGCTGGCATATTCTTAGTCGTCCTCCAAAATCAATGCGTCAGATTTATTGTTCATAACTTCCTTACATTTATGAAGGCATATGTTAACATGTTTACTTTTTTACATTTACCTAATCACATTATAATTTTACTGTAAAAATACATAATTGCCATGTTAAAATGATTAAGGAGGATTAAAATATATGCAGGCCACGTTTATATCATTAAAAAACACTCTGCACACTTTTCATTTTGGTGAGTGCCCACGACCTACACAGACGTTTTATGTGTGCTCTGTGTTGAAATCAGCTCAATCACAGCTCTTGTTCTGAATGGAACCCTTTCGACATTCTCTAGCTACGAGTCGGCTGTGCTAGTCTCTACAAGCTATCAAAGAAGTTTATGATAATAATATCCTAAGGAGAAGGAACAAAACCTTCCTATCGATTTGGATTATGTGAAAATCCATGAAATAAATCTCGTCCGTGGATAATTTAATCCATATATGTTAGGGTGTGAATTATATGTACAGGAGCACCGCATTAATGAATTGAGTAACAAACAATATGTAAGGAGTGCGGTGGAATAAGCAACAATAAACTGAACGACGAAGGAAAAACAATAGTTGCACTATAAAATGACTTGGCGAAGAGTAGAGCTTACTATTAGATGACGTCGAGTACTCACTAATAGTCGTAAGAAGGAGTTAGAATCGCGATAGCAACTAAATGTACACCTATAAATCTAAGAGCTGACCCAACTACCAGTTACAACGAACACCATAAATTAAGAAAAACTTAAACAACTCGGAAGTGATTATACGAGTTCCCAAATCTGGTTTGTAATTAACATCTACAATAACTATCTCAATTATGGATTTATATTTTCCAAAAGGTTCTACAATGTCCTTACGAATTTATAAGATTGGATTGTCAATTCTAAACAACGACAAAAAATTTCAACTCAGGTATTGCGATAAAAAGAACAACGCCTAATTATAAATCGATTAAGAGTTTTGGAAGCGACCGTAATCATTTCACCATCAACTTTAGTTGAGTCTACGACGTATTTCTAGATACAAATGCCATTAAAATTTGCAATGACCAATGGCGTAAAACAAGCTTTGAATTGTAATTAATTGGAAGCATCCCTACGAATTCAAATTCTGAACTTGAAATGAATTTTCACAGTGACCAAATCAAAAACTTAAGTTCAGGATTTCCAATTAAAAAGAAATGTATTGAAACCACAAATCTAGCCCCGACAAGCAATTGTAAGTTTTGAACCTAAGCAATGCATACATATCCTCATAAAACTAGCTTTTCTTGGTGTCACACCTTTCAACTCTTCATTGTATTAATTTCACCATTCACAATACAATATATACAATATTTTAGGTATTTAGTAGCTAAAAAAACCCTAATCCTTTAATCCGTTAGGATTAATTTAGGAAACTGCTAAAAATGGTAAAATCCATTAAAACAGGGGGGGCAATCCTAGCCCCCCCTGGAACCCCCCATGAAAGCGCCTGGCACACATGACACAAAGGGCGAAGGAAGTTGGGATCTTCAGATGCATTTGTCGAATCTCACGCACCCACACATACACATGCAAATAATATAACGCATACCCAAAATTCTCCCACTTGTTGTTTTCTTTGCGTACAGGGGTTCACAAGATTACATAGTTAACAATCCAGAGCAACAATGCCCATTGTTACTCTACACCAGGAGAAATTCTCTATGCTCACAGAATTTGTCAATGAATCTACAACATTGTTCAAAGTGTCAACCTTTTCGAGCAACACCTTATTTTCTTCAACCATGTCTCTCACAAAGTGATATTGAACATCAATTTGTTTTTTCTTCGAATCATAAGTAAGGTTATTTTAAAGGAAGATTGCACTTTGACTGTCACAATATATTCTCACTACTTGTTGTACCAACCCAATACCTGAACACAAACTTTGTAACCATATTGCTTCCTTGCTTGCATGAGTGGTTGTCATGTATCCAACTTTTATAGTTGAGAGTGCCACTACAACCTGTCTTTTTCTCATCCAACTGATTTCTCCCCCAAATAGGTTAAAAACATACCCACTTGTATATCTTTTGCGATACACATCTCCATCCCAATCTACATCAACAAACCCATGTATGTTCAACACAATATCCAATCCTTATCTTCCTTGGTAGTACAATCCATAACTGGTAGTTCCATGCAAATACCTGAAGACCCTCTTTACTGTTGTCCAATGCTCCTTCCTTGGTTTTGACATATACCTGCTCAAAACTCCCACTGCATGTGCAATGTCCGGTCTAGTATAGAACATTACATCCATCAAACTGCCAAATGTGATGGCATATGGAACATGGTACATGTCCTCTTCTTCTTCGTCTATCTTGGGACACTGATCTCCAAATAAACTTACACCTATGGGAATAGGAACCTTGATTATTTACTTTCATACATATTAAACCTCTACAATATCATCTCAACATATTTTCTCTTATTCAACCAGAGTTTCTTGTTTGCATGGTCTCTTTTAATATCCATTCCCATAATGAAGTTAGCAACACCGAGATCCTTCATGTCAAATTTGGAGGATAGTTGTGATTCCACCTCCTTGATAACTTCCATGTTATTTCCTACCAGCAACATGTCATCAACATACAACACTACATAAGTGAAGTGATTACCAACCTGATTGGAATATACACAGTGATTAGCAATGCTTCTCACAAATCCCAATCCAAGGATGTATGTGTCAAACTTTTGGTACCACATCCTATGTGATTGCTTCAGACCATATAGTGACTTCTTTATCTTGCATACCAATTTTTTTTTCCCTTCACTACAAAGCCTTATGGTTGCTTCATGTAGATTTCTTCGTCCAGATCCCCATGTAGGAACGTTGTCTTCACATCCATCTGTTCCACTTCAATATCAAAAGTAGAAACAATAAATAAAAGAAATCTATTATAATTTAACTTGGAAATAAGAGAAAAAATATCACCAAAGTCAATTTCCTCTACCTGGGAATAACCTTTTGCTACTAATCAAGCTTTATATTTCTCCACTTTTTCATTTGCATTAAAATTCTTCTTAAACAACCATTTTCTACCAAAATATTTTCTTCTATATGGAAACTCCACTAGATCTCATGGCTCATTCTTATCCAAGGAATCAATTTCTTCAACCATGGCCTTCTTCTGTAGTTTACTATCCTATGAATTCACTGCTTCCCTGACAGTTCTAGGATCATCATAATTAATAGCTAAAGCAAAATTAGAATGAAAATAAGGTGGACTATATGTTTCTGGTTTCCTTCTTTTCCTCATTGATCTCCTCAATACTGGGGTATCATGTTCTTCTTATTCTTTTTCATCTTCTTTAGTTAATTCATATTTTGCATCATCCAACTCAAACTTTATTTTCTCAGGTTCTTATTTCCTTGGTAGGAATTCCTATTTGGGAACATATTTCACCTCTCTAAAAACACCATCCTGACTGTAAACAATCCTCTTAGTTTTTAGGTTCCAAAGCTTATAACCTTTCACACCATATTTATAACCAATAAAGATACACTTTTCATCTTTATTATCCAACTTACTCCTATTTTCCTTTGGAACATGTACATAAGCATCACAACCAAACACTCTAAGATGTTCAAGAGAGGGTTTCTTACCATTCCATACCTAGTGTGGAGTTTTATCATCCAACATTAATGGGGTGATCAATTGACCAAGTAACATGATGTACCCATTGCCTCTGCCTAGAATTCATGTCCTAACTCGACACCACTAAGCATGCTCCTTGATTTTTCCATCAATGTCGTATGCTTCATTTCTGAAACTCCATTATGTTGAGGTGTGTATGGAGTATTCTTCTACCTTGATATACCACAATTATTATAGAATTCTTTGAATTCATTTCCGTAGAATTCTCCACCATTATTTGTCCTTAATACCTTTATTTTATTCTATGTATGATTTTCTACTAGAGTCTTAAACTCTTTAAACTTATCAAATACCTCATATTTATTTCTAATAAAATAAATCCATGTGTTCCTTGAGAAATTATCTATGAATGAAGCATAATACAAAGATTTACCTAGTGATGGAACAAACACAAGTCCAAACACATCACTGTGTATCAACTCTAAGATCATTTTTTCTCTTGTAGCACCAGATGGGAATCTTACTCGATTTTTTTTACCATATACGAAATGTTCATAGAAATCAAAATCCATATTGAAATTAGACATACCTTCAACCATACCTTTGTCGTGTAGTGTTTGAAGTCCCTTTTCTCCAATATGCCCCAGTCTCTGATGCCACATCATGGTCTTCTTTCCAGGGACAATATTGGTATTGTCTTTTTTATTTCTCTTCTCAGGAAAAACAAAATTGTTACACCCATTAGTATAAGTTATTTGCAACAACTTGTACATATTTCCACACCAAACTCCCCTCATCAACACCATTTCTCCACCTACCATCTTGCAAGTGCCCTTTCCCAAAAAAGTATCCACACCTGCATCATCCAAATTGTGTACATATATTAGGCTCTTGGCTAGTTTTGGAATGTGCAAAACCCCACAAAGAGTTCTAATCCTTCCATATTTTAGCAACTTAATCCTTCCATGTCCCATGATTTTGGTTCTCAAGTCATCTCCTAGGAATACATCACCACCATTGTATTTTTCATATTCATAGAACTAGTCCCTGTGAAGAGTCATATGATATGATGCACCTGAGTCGATCAACCGTTCACCACGGTCTGCATGTGTACATGTAGATGTCAAGTAAACATCACCTCCTTATTCAGTGGAGGTTTTCTCCTTTGTGGAAGAGGAATTATCAGATCCCTTCGGTTTATCAACCTTCTTAGACTTGCAATCTTTCTGATAATTCCCTTCTTTACCACACTTCCATCATTTCCTCAAATATTTTCCTAGAGACTTATATCTACCTTTAGATTTATATCTCCCCCCCGAAGACTTACCAGGATTCCTGTCTTGAGTACAACCTCTTACAAATAAATCATATGTGCTCTGACCATTGATGTTTTTTCACCTCACCTCTTCAAATAACAAGGATGCAACTACATCCTCATACTTCAATTTATATTGAGTGCTACTACCAATTGTTACAACCAGATTATCCCAAGAGTCTGGAAAA
>JASDQU011245796.1:2411-15902 GCA_032191745.1 Picea mariana | reverse complement strand
TAGAATTAAATGGGCCTAGGATGTCTCCTCTCTTCAACTTATACTTAAATGATAACTCAGACAACGGATGACTAGTGTAGCAACGACTAGGCTATATCTTCCTTAATCAATGGCTAAAACATGTTTCTCAATCATGGGGACATATAGCAAGGACCTACCTATGTGCTTGCTACCTAGGCTTTCAAGATTAAGAAATATAATAGCAATATAATAGCAAATGCAAGAGATTAAACCTACAACCATCCATTTATGAAGTTTTTCATGAAAAATTCACTTACAAATCATGAAGAATGCTCATCAAACCCTAGTTGTAAACCTTCCAATGAGAGAAACACCATAAAATGCCAAGAAGAATCCTCCATAAGAGTTGCGCCTCACTTCCAAGAGCAAAATACCAAGACAAAAGACTAAAAGTAGATATCTCACAAGAGAGTGATTTGTGTTATGTTTAAAATGAGGCCAAATGTCCTCTATTTATACCAATCCATGACCTTCTAATTAAATTTTAGGTCATTAAAACAACCAACAAGGATGACTACCAATTTTACACTGTTTTTACATTAATTTCCAGAAAAATGTCATAAAATGAGCTAAAAGAGGGATGTCAAGCCCTTCTGAGGGAGACGTTGGCCCTTTTTGAGCAAGTACAACATCCAAAAAACCACACGTTGGCCCCTTTAGGGCTCCTCCAAGGTGCCACACGTGCCAAATGACCTCAGCACCCTGCCACATGCTCTAGACAACATCCAACTCTCTCAAGTGGCATCCTGTCCATCAAAAACAAATTTCCTATTTGCAGTGGGTGATTCCCCCTAGGTCCGGCTCTGCCAAAGTGTCCTAGGTGGAACGTCCTTCTTTCTTCTCATGCAATGGCTCATCATAACATTGCCCTATCTTTGGCATCCTAGCAACCATCTAATGGGCTCTTCAGCCCCATGGACATCCAAGCTAATCATATCCCCATGTGTACTGGTCCACTGGCACTTGTCCGTCGGGTATGGTCCTACACATCAACAACTACGCCCTCCATGGGCTCATCAATCCTAGGGATCATAGCAATGTCAATCATATTTAGTCATTAAATTTATCAAATACATGCATAAAACCCCTATCATATCATCTAAAAGCTCAAAGACATTACACTGATCTACCTTACAAAGTCAAAGAAATAGACAGAACAACCTATTGGGCCAATATCCATAAGAGAAGGAAAGTTTCCTCAGAAGATCATTCAAGCCATGTATATGAAGTGGTATGGTCTAAGGATGTCCATTCATAGTAAGACCAAGGGTAGGTTTTGTCTGTGGCTGCCTTTGTAGGAGGTGAGTTGTACTCATCATGGATGCACTTTTCCCAACCCCCTTTATTACCTTTGCTTTTTCTTTCTTTTTTACTTCCATATCTAACCAAAGGACACTACCTTGGCATGGTGACTAGAGATGACAGTGTTACCCACTGGTATTTTCATAGAAATGATAAGGTTGGCTCATGATGAGACCCCCTTTCCGTTGGCCATGCAACCAAAGGTCATTACCCTGGCGTGGTGACCAGATGATGAAAATGTCATACTGCTAGATACCTATGAACATAATGGGTTGGCTCATGATGAGACCTCCCATCCTCTTGGTTAGGTCTTGTTTTATTATTTTTCTTAGGGTCCCTTTTGTTTCTTATCGAGAGGCCTTTTATTGCCTTCTTAGAGATCCCTGGGTGAATCATCTCTATGTCTCATTTCCTATGGCTTTTATCTTTTACCAACTTCTTTTACCCCCTGGGCCTTTAGCCCCTTATTCCCATAGGACAAAGTGTAACCGTCAAAAGGTCATCCTAATGGCCGGACTAGGGGAATAGGATGGATGTATGGGAGATAAGATGTAAAATGATAGAATGGTGGGAGCGGGCGATGGCTCTACAAATCCCCCCTGGTGGCTAACCAAAACCCATGAATACAAGCTTGCTAGGTCACCCCGTTAATACCCCTAACAATGGTCAAGTGAATTAGTGTAACATCCAAGCGGTTATCAGAAATGTAAGGAACCTGATGCATATATAAGAAGGTTATAACGATCAAACATGACACATACCATGATACCTTGGACCAATTACCTCATGGAGCAAGAGTCCTTTCCGATGCAAGTCCAAGCCGTTGGTGATGGAAGATGCTGCTACTGACAGAATAAGTCTGGCTAAGAAGAAGAATGATGGGCTCTCCAGGGCCATTATTAGGTCAATCCTGCTCTCAGTACTCCATGTCTAGGACCTGTGGGCCTCGAGACATGATCTCCTAGTTATCCCTAGAAAATGGGGATAACATCTGGCTCCAACTCGGGGACATGTGCTCACCGTAGAGTGCATGAGAGCCTCAGTATCTCTGGCATAAACCTATAGACCTTCTGACACTTGAAAAGAAACATCAACAATGAAAGTTGGGGTGGTATTGCCACCCAGAAAAATATAACATGTATACATATGAGAAAAACAATCAAGATGCATATAAGGAAACAAACAATAAATGCAGATGGTATAATACACGGAAAATTCCTTCCTACCTATACTTACCTGTGGAGTCAGGTTACCCCACCCTGGTGGGATTTGAGGAGATTCCCGCTAACGGGCACTATGTGCCTTCTTCCCTCTAGTGTAGACAGGTAATAGGAGTCATTAACTAACTTCCTTCCGACCTTAAAAGGGCCAAGCCAAAAACAATTGTCTTCTTTGATATTAGTAGGCTTCCCTTTATTGGCATCCCACATCCAAACCATGTCTCCCTCCTTGTACTCTTTGACTCTGAAATTGGTCATTCCTTGAATAACCCTGGTGTATTGTGTAGAGGGAGGTGGGTGGGATTCTGCTACAAAGATTTCTTGCTGTGAAGGATGGATTTGTACATCATTTTCCACCTTCTTTAGTATTTTCACAGTCTCTAATTTCTGAGCTTTGATATCGTCAATGAGTTTTTGGTATTCTTCTTTCACGGGCCATTCAATCTGACTCGAATTTTCCTCTTTTTCAAAAGGCATATCTTCTGGAGAACATTTATGAGGAGTCAGCCCGATTTTGTCATATGCTTTGTCATCTTTGATGGAATCACTGGACTTTTGCTCATCGGTTTTAGTTACAGGTATATTCTGGATACATCCAATAGTTCCATCCTTCGATAGCCCATCTGATCCTTGGAAAAAGTTGTCAAATGGCTCCCTGATAGATGGTACCTTGATGACTTCTCTCAAAGGGATGGTCATAAGCATCTTGGATAATGCCCCTTCAATATCAAAATTCAGATTAACCTTTTTAGCATTGGATGTTTTAGGAAAGGTTGCAGCCACAAGTGGGTTTTTTGTTTGATTAGTGGAAGGTTGGTTCAATTTCTTTCTTCTATACACCTGGAGCTCTTGTTTCTTTAGCTTCTCTTTTGATTCCTAGTCTAGATTGTTTATCACCACCATCATGGTTGACCTGGCTTCTTCTTTGATGGTTTCTTGATGCTCTTCAATAGTGATATTTATTTGAGGGCCTTCTATGAAATAGTCTATATCGTTTACCTGTTGATGGCCACCACTACTGCAAGGACATTCATGTTCCCAATGTGCTTTACTGCATTGAAAACGAAAAGGTTTTTCATCCACAATGATGGCTCTTGGAACTTTTATGTCTTTGAAAACATCTTTGTGCCACTCAATGAAATTACTTTTTCTTTGTATTGGATAACCATCTTCATCTGAATCTTCCGAGGTATCAGAGGCATCATCAGGAAAATCACCCCAATCTGTGTCTTCTCCTGTCAAAGGAAAAGATGGACAATCTTGAAACAAGTATGGATCCATTAAAAAGGGTGTTTGTTCATCTGTCTCAAAATGACCAGTATGTAATAGTGTGGGAATCTCCTTAGAAGGTAATAGGTCATCTCAATCCTGCTTTTTTGGAAAAGAGATTTCTAACATTATATGAATCCTTTTAACCCTTTGTAGGATACAAGACATACTAATGCTTGGATCAGTTTCTTCAGACTTATCGGCTTCACTCATATCTTGATCTTTCGACATTGGTGTGTCCAAGAAAAACAAGGTATCTTCAAAATTATGTTTTTTCCGAGTGGCCACGCCCAAATCCTTGGATGGATCATGTTGTATCGAGGCATTCAGAACATTCTTTGTATTTGGGAGAGTTGTGCTCCATTTCCTTTTGGGAGGCATGAGTATTAGTTCAAGAATTTCTAGGGGCTTAGGCTCAGCTTCGGGGACATCCTCATCACTAGATTCCTTGGGGTCATTATTGTGCGAGAGATTGACTTGATTGATGTAGTATTCAAACTCAAGGTTCTGCCCAATCTGGCAAGCAAGGTTTTGTGCTTCTTCTAGAGTTGAGGGTCACCGATCTTTGAGAGTAAACTGCAAAACTCCTTCCAATGAGTTCAAGTAGTGTTGAAGGATAGCTTCTTCTGAGAAACTAGGACTGACCTTCTTGAGTAAAAGGTTGAACCTATCATTGAAATCCCCAATGCCCTCGCTAGAGGCTTCGCAAATATTAGTGTATTGAGAGTAAAAGGAATCCATGCTCTCCTTTTTACACCAATCTTTCTGGAAGGCTTGTTCAATATCTTCAAGGGTTTTAATGCTTCCTTTCAGGAGTTTGTTAATCCATCCTCTGGCACTTCCGGTGAGTGAGCTCACAAAAAGCCTTAAAAAGACATCGAGGTGTTCTTGTCCAGATTGGTGAAAGTCGAATGCATCACAGAAGTCGGTCCAATGAGAATTTCCATAGGATCCATCTTCCCCTAAAAACTTAGGTATCCAGGACTTGACCTTCTTGGGCATATCATGTAACCCCCCTTGGGTGTTAGGTAAACTTAAAGGACCAAAGAGTTATTTATGAGACCATTTGGGAGAAATTACACAGGTGACAGGATTTGTGGAGGTCATAGTAGTAGATGCAGATATATATTGACATCCACTACTAGTCGTCATTAGCTATTTGTGGAGTCGCAAGATGATTTGCTTGAAATCATCAAATAAAAGGCAAAACACCCTAGTGGAGTTGCCAGGTAAGATTGTAAAATAAGGCTCTGAGGCAAGGCTTACCGAAAAGTTTTGTTGTCCGAGGAGAATTGACTCAGTGTTCCCCGAAAACGACGCCAAAATGCTATCACGCAGTTTGTAGTTTAGGTTGAAAGGCTAAAGGATAAGGGTCAAACTGGTGTAACAGGAACCACCCCACCCAATGTCACCTCGATGGGGGGCTCTTTCTATTTAGGGTGGCTAAGCCCAAGGGAGACGTCCCTAGAAATTTGGGGTTTTGAAAGGAGAAGGCTCAAAGGATTAAGGCTAGTTTCCCTTTCACAGATTACCGCCAAGAAGATAATCAATTGAAGAATAACTAGAGAGAAGGCACCTGCTCGCGAGACAAGACAACAATGAAACTAATACATGCAATAATGGTTAGTACTTCATAGATCAATGACTATATAAGTTTCAATGTATATGAGCATATATAGCAGTAAATATTGACAAAGTCAATGTTTGCAATAATGACAATGGCATATAATATTACTTTGTCCATAAACACTGGAATAACATAACATTCAATGAAAATCAAATCAATGTATTTAATGTCACTTATTTCTCATACACAATGGATTGCTGTGTCAATATTTTAAAGATGACGTAAACTTCTTTAGGGTTAGTTTAATTAAGCAATGCAATAGACAAATAAGATCAACGTTTTGTCAATCAGCTAATGAAAATTACCAGTTATTCAATATCTATCACAGGATGATCAAGCCAACAGTTTCTTCTATCAACAATAGTTCAAATTAGGCATGATCTCATCATTTATTGTAGGGTTAGAGGGCTGGCTGCATCATGTATGACATTAGCCCTGGTTAGTGTGCTAGAGTTAGTTAGGGTTTCAAATTTTGAAAGTTTGAAAGATGAATAAGCTCAACATTGGAGAGAAAACCAGTGCCTTAGGGTATTATGGAGTCAAAAGTAAGGGCAAGATCTCAAGAGGATCAAAATTTAAAGACTAGAAGGTTAGGTTCTATGGTGCTGCAATGACACGGCCCTAGAATCAAAACCCTAAGGGAAGGAGGCTCATTTTGGTGTTGCTTAAGCAAGGCCTCATGCTCCTTCCTCTTTCTTTAAATATTCTTGGCAAAATGGCTAGCTTTAAAGTACAAGTCTAAGGGAGAAAAGTGTTGTGGGAGCAAGGCTCTTCAAACCCTAGGTGTAGAATTAACTAGGCCTAGGACGTCTCCTCTCTTCAACTTATACTTAAATGCTAAGTTAAAAAAAGGATGACTAGTGTAGCAACGACTAGGCTATATCTTCCTTAATCAATGGCTAAAACAAGTTTATCAATCATGGGGACATATAGAAAGGACCTACTTGTGTGCTTGCTACCTAGGGTTTCAAGATTAAGCAATATAATAGCAATATAATAGCAAATGCAAGAGATTAAACCTACAACCATTCATTTAAGAAGTTTTGCATGAAAAATTCACTTACAAATCATGAATAATGCTCATCAAACCTTAGTTGTAAACCTTCAAATGGGAGAAACACCATAAAATGCCAAGAAGAATCCTCCATAAGAGTTGTGCCTCACTTCCAAGAGCAAACTACCAAGACAAAAGACTAAAAGTAGATCTCTCACAAGAGAGTGAGTTGTGTTATGTTTAAAATGAGGCCAAACGTCCTCTATTTATACCAATCCATGACCTTCTAATTAAATTTTAGGTCATTAAAACAACTGACAAGGATGACTACCAATTTTGCACTGTTTTTACATTAATTGCCAGAAAAATGTCATAAAATGAGCTAAAAGAGGGATGTCAAGCCCTTCTGAGGGAGACGCTAGCCCTTTTTGGCCAAGCACAACATCCAGAAAACCACACGTTGGCCCCTTTAGGGCTCCTCCAAGCTACCACACGTGCCAAACAACCTCAACACCCTGCCACACGCTCCAGACAATGTCCAACTCTCTTAGGTGGCGTCTTGTCCGTCAAAATAAAATGTTCTATCTGTAGTGGGTGATTCCCCCTAGGCCGAGCTCCGCCAAAGTGTCCTGGGTGGAATGTCCTTCTTTCTTCTCATGCAATGGCTCATCATAACATTTCCCTGTCTCTTCCATCCCAACAACCATCTGATGGGCTCTTCAGCCCCATGGAGGTCTAAGCTAATCATTTCCCCATGTGTATCGGTCCACTGGCACATGTCCGTCGGGTATGGTCCTGAACATAAAAAACTACGCCCTCCAAGGGCTCATCAGTCCTCGGGATCATAGCAATGTTAATCATATTTCATCATTAAATTTATCAAATACATGCATAAAACCCCTAGCATATGATCTAAAAGCTCAAAGACATTACACTGATCTACCATACAAAGTCAAAGAAATAGACAGAAGAACCCATTGGGCCAATATCCATAAGAGAAGGAAAGTTTCCTCAGAAGATCATTCAAGCCATGTATATGAATTGGTATGGTCTAAGGATGTCTAGTCATAGTAAGATCAGGGGTAGGTGTTATCCGTGGGTGCCTTTATAGGAGGTGAGTTGTGCCCGTCATGGATGCACTTTTCCCAAGCCCCTTTATTACCTTTGCTTTTTATTTATTACTTTTTCTTTCTTTTTTAATTCAAGATCTGACCAGAGGACACTGCCTTGGCATGGTGACCAGAGATGACAGTGTTACCCACTGGTATTTTCATAGAAATGATAAGGTTGGCTCGTGATGAGACCCCCTTTCCCTTGGCCATGAAACCAAAGGTCATTGCCCTGGCGTGGTGACCAAATGATGGCAATGTCATACTGCTAGATACCTATGAACATAATGGGCCGGCTCATGATGAGACCTCCCATCCTCTTGGTTAGGTCTTGTTTTATTATTTTTCTTAGGGTCCCTTTTGTTTCTTATCGAGAGGCCTTTTATTGTCTTCTCAGGGATCCCTGGGCGAAGCATCTCTAGGTTTCATTTACTATGGCTTTTATCTTTTACCAGCTGCTTTTACCCCCTGGGCCTCTAGCCCCTTCTTCCCACAGGACAAAGTGTAAGCCTCAAAAGGTCATCCTAATGGCCGGACTAGGGGAATGGGATGGATGTATGGGAGATAAGATTTAAAATGATAGAAGGGTGGGAGAGGGCGATGGATCCACAAATCCCCCCTACTGGCTAACCAAAACCCATGAATACAAGCTTGCTAGGTCACCCCGTTAATCCCCCCAACAATGGTCAAGTGAATTAGTGTAAGATCCAAGCATTTATCAGAAATGTAAGGAACCTGATCCATATATAAGAAGGTTATAACGATCAAACATGACACATACCATGATACCTTGGACCAATTACCTCATGGAGCAAGATTCCTTTCTAATGCAAGTCCAAGCCGATGGTGATGGAAGCTGCTGCTGCTGACAGGACAAGTCTGCCGAAGAAGAAGAAGGATGGGCCCTCCAAGGCCATGCTCAGGTCAATCCCGCTCTCGGTACTCCATGTCTAGGACCTATGGGCCTCGAGACATGATCTCCTAGCTATCCCTAGAAAACAAGGATAACAAAACCAACACAAGTGTGGTTGTTTGTACATAAAGGAAAAAGTAAATCCATGTAGTACTACAAGAAATTTTAGAATGGAAATATTGTTTTTTTCTCTTATAATAATGGGCTACTTAAATGGAAAGCAATGGCTACACTTTTTTGGTGAAACTGCTTACAAAAATAATAACAACCTTAACCTAAAGTTAGAGAAATCAACTACAAAATACTGACAACACTATTCCTAATGTCAAAAATTATAACAAAGCTTATTGGATTGGCTCATCCACTTTCACCTTCCAACAAGAAGACATCTAATTACACTTGAGAAATGCTTGATATATACCATCATGTAGAAAAAAAGTCTGAGGAGGCCTCGGCTGAATGATAACTCATGTGATTAAAGTCAATTTAGGAATAGTAATGAACATAGACTAAGAGCAGACCTTAAATGATGCTTCATATATGATCTTGTAGAACATTAAAAGAACATTAGTTTACTAAGCTAAATCCGATTAAAGCCAAGTATATTTGATAATAAAAAAACAAACCAAATAAAATGAAAAGGCATGTACAACCACCAAATAGGTAAACACGAATGTGGCCCAATGACCCATGGAGCTGCACACACAAATTGTAAGGATAGTAGAGAAAATAAGTGAATCCCCCAGTCACTCATGGCGCTCCACTCTCTCAATTGACACCCGATGCACCTGGTAAAAAACTTAAAAACTAAACCAAAGTAAAAAAACCTTGAAAAAATAAAATAAAATATCATTGCTGTGTTAATCACTTTAATAATTCATATTCGGTTCATATGATATTTTGACCATGAAAAATCCATTTATATGATATTTTGACTATTAAAAACCCATTTATGATTAAAAGGTTGGTTTGTTGGTAATTTCTAAGTATAAAAACTAGTTTTTGGAAGATATAAACTAGTTTTTGGAAGATATGATTTATTTTTATTATTTGTATATCCAATTAAATATATTTTATTTTGACTATGTAATTAAATATAAGTTATTTCTTATTTTATTTTAATAATAGAAAATCTTAAATGAAGTTTGATTTATTTACGTTAATTAATTATTGATGTTAAAACATCTTTTTAAAATATAAATATTTTATTATTAATTTTTATTTTTATTTTGAAGTTGTTATATTGCGATGTGTTTTAGTTACAATCGTCTTCTTCATTTTTCGGTAAAATAAAAAAGTTGATTGATTATTTTTCTTTTACTAGCTAGTTGATTATTCTTTGAGTTGGGGGTTTTAAATATTTAATAATGATTTATCTTTTAGGATGTTTGTATCTATTGATAATCTTACTCATTTTGCGCTTTAAGATTTTCTTAGTTATACTTTGATTTATAATATTAATCATTAGCTTTAATGGATGGCATTAAAAAAAAGTTTGAATAAAATACTGAAAATATTCTTCACATAGATATGTTCTGAAAAAACAGTTTCAATAAAATATTGAAAACATTACTCTAATATATATTTTCTGAAAAAAAATGTTTGAATAAGTTATTGAAAACATTGTTCTCTAAAGCAGTTTTCCTATCAAGAGAATTTTTCCAGTAATGGCTACCCATTACCACCCAACAAAACTAGTATAATTAGATGAAAATTAAATCTCTAACTAATTAATTAATCTACTCATTAAAAGCACACACAAATAAAAAGACATAAAAGCATAGATATTTAACTAGTTCACAATGATTAATTTATCTACTCAGTAAAATAAACCTACCAAAAGTGAAACTATAACCAGATATGAGATAAAACCCCTTATATCATAAATATTAACCAATGAGTTCAATGGATGTCATTAAAAAAGTAGCTTTAATAAAATACTGAAAAAATGGTTTTGATATATATCTTCTAAAAAAATCAGTTTGAATCAAGTAGAGAAAACATTGTTCCTTAAGATAGTTTATTGCTAAGAGACTTCTTCCAATAATGACCACCCAGCAGCAAAACCAAACAATCTTGAATAAAATAAATAAAATACTTTGTTGATGGGTAGTCATTATTGGAGGACGTCTCTAAGAAGGAAACTTCCTTAGAAAACAATATTTTCAGTATTTTATTCAAAATGTTTGGTTTTTGTTGATGGGTAACCATTATTGAAAGAAGTCTCTTAGGAAGAAACTTCCTTACGGAACAATGCTGGCCCTAATTTATTCAAACTTTTTTTTAGAAGATATATATATGAAAACAATGTTTTTCATATTTTATTCAAGCTATTTTTTGATGGCATCCATTGAACCCATTGATTAATATTTAGTATATAAGAGGTTTTATTTTATATCTGGTTATAGTTTCACTTTCGCAGGTTTATTTTAAGAGTAGATAAATTAATGAGTGTGAGCTAGTTGAATATCTGTGTTTTTATATCTCATGTTTTTATCTGTGTTTTGTGTGTGTTTTTAATGAGTAGATTAATTAATCAGTTTGGGGTTTAATTTTCATCTTATTGTACTAGTTTTGATCATGGGTGATGGGTAGTCATTATTGGAAGAAGTCTCCTCAGGAAACAACCTTAGGAAACAATGTTTTCAATATTTTATTCAAAAAGATTTTTCAGAACATATATATGAGAATAATGTTTTCAAAGTTTTTTCGGAACATATTTATGTGAAGAATTTTTTGAGTATTTTTTTCAAACTATTTGTTTAATGTCATCCATTGAAGCCAATGATTAATATCATAAATCAAAGTATAATGAAGAACATCTAAAAGTATAAAATTAATAAGATTATCAAAAACCAATAAAACAAGATCTCGTTAAAAAATCACAGTGAAGCCTCACATCCTTCGATCACCTCCTAAGAGTGATCGATAAGAGTGATCAATAGGGGGCAACATACATTCTTTGACAACATAATGGTAAGCAAATCTCATATTTAAAAAACACATAATACAGATAATATGGCAAAATGTATATATATAAATCAAGTTTTATATTCTTAAAATTCGGAGTACATTTTACCCGTCCGTTAATAACAAGCAAAATCATTACTTATGAATACATAATTTCTATTTTGAATAGCCATATAACTAATTTCTAATTATGAAGGAACACACCACATTCCCCTGAAATTTTATGCCAATTTTACTGTAGTACCTAATTTCTCTATTGATTGAAAGGCGTCCTTTTACAAATAAAAGATAAATACGTGTAAAATATATAAGTTAACTATTTTATTTTCACCATGAAATTTAAATTATTTTTTGTTGTTTTTAAGAAATGATTTTAAAAAATCACATTACAAGCACAATTTAATTAATATGAAGAAGGAAAGGTTCCTTGTAATTCATCAAAAATGTTAAAGATTTAGTATCATGGTTAAATTAATGTTAGATACAAGAAAAAAATAATTACTATAAAGAATGAAATCTTTTATTAATTGATCAAACATGTTAAAGATTTAGTATCATGGTTAAATCAATGGTAGATAGTAGAGAAAGATGCCCTTCATGATATTAATATGGTTAAAAACACTATGATAATTATTTTTAACAAGATCATGTTGAATCATAGAAAGAATAAAATAAAAATAAATGAAATTATTAAAATGAAATTATAATACTTATATATATATTCTATTTCAATAGTGAAAAAATGTACAAAAAGAATATTCTCTCTATGAGTGTAGAGTTTCATTGACTGTGACTACCTACCCAAAACAACCTTAAAAAAAAACTAAAATTAGACATGTTCAGATAGGGAAAATAACAATTTTGAGTGAAAATGAAACAAAAATAGGAAAAAGAAAACAACCACTAAAATCAAGATAGATGAATGTGGGCATGAGAGCAAGAGTTTCTGTCACTAGCTCCCATATCCTTCAAGGATCATAAATAAAATAATTACTATTAATAACAAATTGTTATGAGTATCATAGTGAAAAATGATACTAGGCAATAGGGTATATCATGAAAAACAATTTATTTTAAAATTCTTGATCTATAAACTCATAATAATTGATTTTTCTAACTTTTTTTAATAACCAAAAAATCTAGATTAACAGTCTTCAGGAAAATGAAACACAAACAAAAAGACGAAATGACTAAATAACTAAAATAAAATTGTTAAGGGAAAAGGAAATGAAAACAATAGTCATAAACATTAAGAGAGAGGAACCATGAGCTGACAACCCTGATGCAATGGATATTCTCATTTCCAAGTTATTCAAACATAGGAACAACATATTAACTCAAGTAGCTAAATTCATCTAGGTCTATAGAGGACAGGATCAAACATCCTAGAATGGATTATTTCAAACCATTAAATACGCTTCATCATATGTAATACCATGGGAAAATACCATGGATTACCTAATACCATGGGCCCATAAACAATGAATGCTAAATGTATCATTCATCATATCAAGGTTGACCTAATGATGCAAAGACGCAAGCTACCTCCTCCTGTAACTCCTCGCCCGCTCACAGGATCTTCCTCCCTCTTTCGGCCCGAAGAACGTTAACATTCTTCTATTTCCCCTTCGGGAAATCTTCACCCATAGTTCTTTCCACACGACCCTCCTTCTTGATCTATTGGATGATCGGAACTTCATGGCTCGTGAGTTCACTGTCTATCCTTTGGGTTCTCTAACCCCCGAGACTCGATGCGCCGATCAACGCGGACTTTTCCCTCCTCGTTGGGACTTTGCTTTATCGCGTTCTCTCCCCTTGCGACGCCAATCGCTTGTCTTTCCAAACTCCGATACACGAGATACCAAAACACTGAACTCGCGATCTTGCTCCCTCGAGACCTCGCTACTTGCAAGATCAAATGATTCCTTCTTCGACTTTCGAGGTCCGAGACGCCGAAACGCCGATATCTTGTGTCACCTGCCACGTCACCCTGTTGTGGCCCACACTATCCATGCGATCGTCGGGACTTCGCTTCTCGCACTCTTGCAATCCCCGTGGCCAAATCT
>JASDQU011245795.1:26050-46733 GCA_032191745.1 Picea mariana | reverse complement strand
TAGGATCAACGTTATAAGAAAAATTACAAGGAGTGTAAAGGGAGATCAAGATATAAGCAGTGTTCAAAAATTACATCACAGGGAACCCATTGAACAGACAACAAGACAACAACCCGCTCACATGGTAATAAGGGAAGGTCGCTCACCAGGGAGGGATGCATCCAAGGTAACTACTACATGCCAGAAAGTGAAATCGATCCCACTCTTATTACTATCCAGGGTTTTAATTACCAGGAGGATGAGTATTCGGGTTAAAATTTAAGGCAAGAAGTGCATACAAAAATCGTAGTGTTTGGCTGTGTGGAAGCATTGGGTAAAATCATAGTAATAAATATATATGCAAAAAGCACAAAAATTGCAGTAGTAACAAAATGGCAGTGAAATAAATATCATAAGCACACTAATCAATCACTTGACTGTCACGATCGTCACAAGGAAGTACAACCATGAATACATATATAGTAAGCACAAAAAGCATTCATGCAGAAGGTAAAAATAAAGTAAAGAAACACAACGAATCATTCCCAATAAACCATTGGGTGGGTAACACGATTTTTCTGAGGAAAGGAACAAAATATGGATGAGTAATGAAAAAAAATAACGCAGGTTTACACTCCATCAACACAAAGAAGGTATGAAATCGTTGGGCAATGGAAACAAAATCGGCTGAGTAAAGACCACAAAAAATTCTGAGCAAGGAGGAGGAAATTCATTGTACACAGTAAGGAATTGGATGGGCAGAGAAAATATCCTTCACTTATTATCCGTGCATAGGAAAGAAGGGCATTTAAACTAAATATTTAAAACCAGAGTGAAATATAGTCGATTAGGCTCCTGGTCGACTGCTTAGGCATGGACTAATAACTTAAAGGATAAGAACAGAATATAAAAACACAATTTCCTTGTATCAAAAACAATAAAAATATAGAGTAAAATAAAATAATGGCCCGAGAACCAAGACGCAACCTTCCTCGGTAATAATACAACACAATAATAATCCCAACCAGCCCCAGAAACTACAATGAAACACAGTAATTAAACAAAGATCAGAAACAGAAGTTTAGTGACCCTTTTGCAATTTCACACGATGCACTATCGCCCAGATATAAATTCCTATGCATAACTAATTGAGTCTTTTTCTTTTATCAACATCTACACAAGCGATATTTTGACAATAAAGAAATGCATGGACAATAAATTAAGATATTATTCAATACAAGATATGAAGTGACTGTCACGTGCTCACGCTTTGTCCAAATCCGACTTGCCGACTGATGAGACCTCATCGATACCTTCCAACCAACGCTAGGGGTACTCTTCTTCCCCTTGAGCCCCCTGATCCGCAAAGGGGCCACACACACAATACCAGAGGATGCTAGCACCCAGCTCGCCTCGCAAGGTCGAGCTACCACTTGTTACCCAAGATGGGTATCCCAACTCCCACAAGAGAATGTTCAGTCAAGATAAAATTGCAGTAGCGTAACGTTATGCAGGCCTGATGTGATTCATACTCCTCATTCACTATCTCTTTTATAGATTTTCTTAGTCATTAGTTTCCCAAACCCTCATTAGATTCCTTTTTCATTTAATTAATTAGGAAAAACCTCCACCGTACACATGTCGCCCGAATCCCTAGTTTCACCAGAAAATCAATTTTATTAATTAATTAAGTTTGTCTATTTCCCTCACCCACCTAAAAGTGTTCCTCAAAACACTCCTCAATCTCCCATTATTCCCTTACAATTCTTAAATTACCTAAACCTTACTTAATTCCTAGTTGAGTTCATAAATAAAGAGTTCCAAGCCCAGATTCCTTACTAAGACATTTCCCTTTCTCTTTAAGTTTCCCCTTTTTCTTAGGTTTCCCCCTTTTCTTTAAGTTTCCCCTTTTTATAACTAAATTCAGAATTAGCAGGTTTAGACAAAAACAACCAAATACCCCTTTTATTAATTAAACCTTTATTAAAATTTCCACTTTAATTATTAATGCTTGAATTTTCTAATTAGTTTTAAAAAGAACCTTTAGTGAATTGAAGTTTTATAAAAAGAACCTTAATGAATTAAATTTTCCACTTTAATCTGGTTATATTTCTAATTAGTTTTTTTTTTTTGTTCTAAGGTTCTACTCATACCTAGGTTTTCAATTCACAAGGCTTGATGACAGTTTTTAAGGGAAAAGTTAGTCATTAAACTTTACTTATCACATCATTCATTTTAAGGCCGACCAGGTCCTAAGGAGGCATATTTTTCTAGGCACTAGGTTTATTAACTTACCAGTTAAAAACATGACTTTCCCTTCAGGACACACTACGTGCTCCAAGGGTGCCACTCGCCTCTTTCTGTTTTCTTTGTGCGGCGTTCCCTTCAAGATGCACTACGTGCTCCATGGGTGCCACTCACCTCTTGAATGAATTTGGTAGATGTCAAACCCCTAGAGTCAATACTGTGTTAGGTGATCTTGTGGGAGACTAAGGGCCTATAAGGAATAAGGACCCTGCCTTATTGTGTGACCCTTAGAATCATTGTGAGAGACTGTCATAGTTTTCCCTCACGACATCATGGGTCTTATCGAACCAGGTAATCGTTAACCTACAGTTCGAACCATGGTGGGAGTGCTATTAGGCTATGGTAGGGTTGCTGCCACACCTCTCCCTCAATGTCCCTGGTTGTGTTGCATGACCCCTCTACTCCAAATGTGAGTCTGGTCGGAAAGTTATCACCAGCCTGTATCCATCAACTAATCATGTCAGCAATAATAATCAATCATCATAACATCTAATCACATGTACATTTGTCACATCAACAACATTCGAATCCTACAGTCCATTCCCTGACTTGATCCAGAGTCCAAGGGGTTTCATCAATGCCTCTGCATCCTTAATGTCCAAAGTCTTGCACACTCAGGAGAACCCATTCAATAACATCTATCTATGTAAATACAACAAAATAACATATCATCAAATCCACAATATCTCATAATCATTATAAAAAAAACCAATAGTATAATAACTCAGATCACTTGCTCGCAAGTGTCCTCAAAGAATAAGTTTGCTCAGTGCACACAAGAGCGGGATGTTACATACACCCCCTCTTGTTTTAAACTTCATCCTGAAGTTTCACAGTATATAAGTGTTGAAATAAATTGTTTCACCATATCATAAGTCTATCCATCAAACAAAAATGGAAACCATTGATGCATATTATATGCGTCTTCCCAGGTCGTCGAGTGTGGACTATAGTTGTCCCACTGAAACTTGACCTGATCTATTGTTCGACACCATAGATGTCGAATGCGATGGTCCAGAATGCGGATTGGCTCTGTCATGAGTGAAACCTTTTCCGATACCCACAAGGAACTCATGTCAATAACATGTGTAGGATCACTAACATAATGTCTCAAAACATATTTGTGAAAAACATCATGCATTTGCCTCAAAGAATCAGGCAAGGCTTGTCGATAGGCCATGGGCCCCTTATTTTCCACAATCTTGAAAGGTCCCACGAACCTAGGAGAGAGTTTATCACCCTTTCCAAACTTGATCGAACTCTTATGTGGTTTCACCTGAAAAAATACTCGATTGCCAACTTCGTAACTACGGTAGACATGATGCATGTTGGTAGCAAGCCTAAATGGGAAAGAAAGCGTGCACGAATAAGAATGACTGTTGGAAGAGAAATAGTGGGAAATAAAGCATGCAGGAGGAAAACGACAACTGGCAAGAAGCACAACACGTGCGCATGCAACAAACAACTCAACAACTGGAAGGAAACAATGAACGCATGCAAAGAAGGAAGACCTAACGAAAATAGAGTTAGGGTTTTTGGTAAGAGTTTTTATGTAAACGGTTGAAGAGCCTGATAGATATAAATATAGACAAGATGGTATCAAAAAGAGGTTCAAAGATTTTGCAAAGGTTAAGCTTTACTACTGTTGTAGAGTTGAACTCGTTTTATGTAATGTTTTGATAAGAGAACTATTTTTGTAACAACTGGAGCTAAGTGGAAGGTAGATCTAGAGGATTAGATTGCAGGCTAGGGATCCTGGTGAGATCTAGTTCACCTCACAGAGATATTCCTGATCTAAGGAGAGTTGTACGCATGAGGCACCATAATTGTAGAACTACCATAATAAGAGAGACATGAAATAAATATTTGTGGACGTAGCCCCGGGAGGGGGTGAACCATGGTAATACCTATGTAACGCGATGAATGCATGCATATCTTTGTCTACTTTTGTTAGTTAAAGGCTGAATTCAATGAATGAATGAGTTAGTATACTGTTTGGTTAATTGTTGTTGCGTATAAAGAAAAGAGATCACAATGGTTAGAATAGTAAAGGAAATAAAAATAATTTGTAATACAAATCATAATTAAAGGCTCAGAACGTAGATCCTCTATCTCCTACCCAATCCTAGGCTATAAACACCTGAGTCTTACAACCACCCATAAAATCTATCTCGGGTGAGACTGTGTAGTGCATTTTGTGTTTTGTGTTGCCTTCTGGTTCACTAGAAGGGATGATACTTGCAGGCTTTGTTGGTACCCTGAAAGATACGAACTCCAAGTCAGTAGCGCAGAGTTGATCACTAGTTTAAAGCCAACAAATGGTTACATTATCATTATAAGAGGAACAAGAAAGGATTGAGTAGATGAGATAGAATACATGAGGAAACAAATGAGTGAAAGTAGAAGACCGTTGAGCCACTAGAAGGGAATGTTGAGACCGTGGAACCCCACAAAAGCAAAAATCGAAGGCTGGTTGAAAACTAAAGAGCTAGAGTTTGCCCAGAAAGATAATAGAGGCCCTAGCCTGGTGCCTCACAAATATCTAGATAAATACGTGTTTACAGATTTACACGAAGTTTTTTTCTATGATTTTCCTCACCTATTGCATGAGTGGATACTAAGGTTGAAAGATAATCACACGATGAACCAACTCCGACAACTAGATTGAACCCCAATACAGATTGAGCAGTTACAACAAGTGAACAACAAATTCACCCACGTAGTCAAATTTTGGCTTGATAGTATTGTGGCAAGCTTCATCACAGAATTTTCAGTCAACATAGTGAAGTCATACAGCGCGACAGAGCAAAAATTTCTACGTGGACCCTGTGGAAGGTACATTTGATCACTGTATACTTCTATTAAAATACTGTTTCATAACAAAGGTGTAATGACAATGGAAGAAAACAACTAAACTTCCCTGCGTGCATGGGGGAAGGGGGGAAGCTCTGACAAAAGGAAGGATAAATGGCTGAAGGTGAGGATAAAGGAAAGAAGGAGGAGGAATTCTTGGACCTGATCTTGATGGATGACAACCAACTTAAGTGGATCTTGGCATCACCTGGAATGACGCGTATCGGAGTACCCTACCAATATAAGGTGAATACCAAGAAAAGATTCATAGCCGCGAGGGAGGGCTTGGCAAGTGAGGAAGAAGAGGTAGAGGATCTTCGGGCTATGGAGCATATTGAGTAAATCCTACGCACAACCTATGAGAGGAAAACAAGAGGCCCAAGAACAGGAGGAGAAGATAGCCATCCTTTCCATATTAATGTCAATGTGGAACCCATAAACCCATGTGCGACTAATACACCAAAGAGAACATCACCATTTAGACAACCGAAGTTCAGAGGAAGTCTGATAGTGAGAAGCACATCTACCACAGGAGCAACAACTGAAGGAGCTAGTTCATGCAGTACTAGACAAATATCTACACCGCGTGGCAGAGGTAGCAATTCAACATTTAGAATGGTAGGACATGACCCCATGATCATATTACCATAATTTCGAGGAGAAGCAACATAAGACCTACAGAAGCATTTGTTTATTTGTACAAATATTTGGGAGGCAAAACAAATCATGGATGAAGATACCAAACTTGCGCAACTCGCGATCACGTTGAGAGACTGCGCACTAGACTGGTACATGAGTCTAGACACAAGAAATGCTCCTGGGACGACGAGGACACTGGAACACATTAAGAAGCTACTGATTAATGAGTTCAAGAAGCTGAGCTCAGAGCACCAGTACATGAATGAAATGATCGAGATCAGATAGAAACCAGGAGAGTCTGTATGGGAGATTGACCAAAGATTTAAGAGATTGAAGGGGAAGTTAAAATACCTTATGACCGAGATGAAACATCGACATATTTTTGTCAACTCACTACTCCCACACCTAAAATATCCCTTACGACAGTAGAAGTTTATGATGCAGGCCGAGGTGCTATAGGAAGCCCTCTAGCTGGAAGAGAACTAGTACCAGTAGATGGACCCGGCTATTGAAGAATTGAAGGAGGATTTGAAGAACCTCACATTTCAGTTGAATCATAACAAGAACAAGGACAAACGAGAAGCTTTTTGGTGCACCACATGCAGGACAGAAGGACAACAGAAGAACGAATGCCCAACATTCGTGCAGTATATGGAAACAGGCATGCCAAACCCACTCCCATAGGGAGGATTATGGTGTGAAATATGCAAGAAACCGGGTCACGACCCTTATCATTGCACGATGATGTAGAAGTACCAGACAGTTCCAAAGAATTCTTATTTCACTTTTTGTAAGTCAATAGGCCACGATGACAAAGATTGTAGAACTATGGAGTTGATTCGGGAGAGAACATTGGACGCCTACAAGGTACAAGCCAAAATGATGAATGGGAAAGCAGTGCCATAGTTCAATAAAGCCCCATATCCATACAATACTATGCAACAACAATACAACACTGCACAACAACCATACAACAATACACAACCATAGTACAACCCAACGCAACCCCAGTATAATACCGCGCAATACAACTAGGCACCACCATATAATGCACCAAGAGGTTACAGAGCAGGCTATCGAGGAGGAGGATGAGCTAGAGGAGGCTTTGGATGTGGTAGAGGACTAGTCACATGCCACAATTGTCAGCAATAGGGACATTATGAACAATAATGCCCATTGTTGCCAACAACTTGTATGTACTGTTGTGCATCGGATCACGAGACAGAGGAATGCCTGACACTACTAGTAAAGATTCAGGAAAAAAGGAACCAAAACAACTAGGATGTTCAATGGATTTCATCCAAAGCAAGGGAGGATGGATGAAATATCAACATAGTCACCCATGGAGGAACGAAGATAGGAAATGACACAGCCCAACAAGAACCTTCACAGAACCAATGGGTAAGGAAGAACATTGAACCAAGGAAGCAGTTTGACGCGCCCAAAGAAAATGAGACTTTTAAGGAAGCTAGACAAGAATTCTAGAAGAAGGACACAACGTCGACTTCCACTACATAACCATCCCACAAAGCCCCATAATACGAAATGTCGCCTTCATTGGATCATACCAAAGGAATGCCACTCAAGGGACAAGTAAGTACTATCAAAGACTTTTTGCAGTCATGCATCAAAATATTAAGTGATCCTTCATTTGTGAAAATATTGCAAAACATCCTAGATAAATGTAGCAATGAGACAGAACAAAATCTAGAACCAAAGATTATCAATCACCTACACACAAGAAGGAGAACAAGTAGGGAATTCAGATTGAACACTAACATTGGGGATTTCAATATGGGAGATATCACACTCGACCTAGAATCTGACGTGAATGTGCTACCCAAGAAAAATTGGCAATGCATGGGAGAGCCAACCTTAGGATACTCGAATGTCCAATTAAAACTAGAAAACCATCTAGGGTCCTACCAATCAGGAGACTGAAGGGCGTAATGATAGATCTTGATGGTGTGCACACCAAAGTAGATTTTGAAGTCATCGAAATACTAGATGGCACAACACCATACCCAACACTACTCGGTCTGGACTGGGTGTTTGACAACCAGACCATAATTAATTTGAAGACAAGAAAAATGACATTTGAATCCGAAGATTACAGGGTTATAGCACCACTATATCCATCAGAAGGGGAAAGGTTCGTAGAACCCACTTGCCTAAACTTAGAGGAAATCGACCAGTTGTACAGAACAACTGCGGGTGAGGAGGATTATGTAAACCCAACTGAAAACGGGGTACTTAGTTAGTGCAGTATTACTTCATGTGCTACAGATTCAGAAAATGGGATAGAAAACTGGCAACAGAGACTACATGAAGTATCCACGAGAAGATGTGCAAGAATAGACCATGCAGTACGATATATAGGCATAGAAATCATAGAACTACCCAGTTTCCATGGACTTAATGATTTGGAAACATTATTGACACAATATGAAGATGAAGTATTATAGAACCAGAGGCTACTAGCACTGGAATTAGCACTCAATGCCACACCCGCAAGATGGTGGGGCGCACACAAGGAGACCATCACAAACTAGTACCAATGTAAGAGGCTACTGCACATAAGGTTCGGTGCAGCATAGAAAAACAACAAACAACAAAAATATGAAGGATTAGGGACACCAACGAAACACTTGATGGAGTGCAAAACACTGTGGAAATTGACACCGCCAGAGGAATGGACTCACCACTTTATTCATACATTAAAAGGCATACCAGCGAACTGGTATACAGATCAGGAACTGAGAAAGGAAACTACAACATGGGCGACATTGCAACAGAACTTTACCACCACTTTCTCATTCGAGCATGAAAACCCCAACATAGAAAAAGCTCTAAAACAAATCAGAGGAGTCATATTCATTAAAGAGACAGAAGTAGAACTTATCACCGAAGAGAAGCAGCGAAATAAACAGACAGTCAAGCAACTACTGTCATGTTACCAAGTACAAGAGGAAATACCAGACGAAGAGGACCCACACGACATTCAGATTGTAGAATTAGAAGGTGAAAGAGACGTGAAGGGACCACAAATAGAATCTGAAGTTATTTCCACGCCAATCAAGGTGAAGAAATTTAACATCGGTACAACTGAACATCCCAAAATGGCCATCAATGGAGACTACTGGGACGAACCAACAATAGAAAGCATTACAGAATTGTTGCGTGAATACATCGACTTATTTCCTACAACATTCACATAAATGAAGGGTATACCAGGTGAACTGGGAGAAATGAAAATACCTCTCAGGCCCGAAGAGAAACCAATCAGACAACGACCATATAGACTGAACCCTATATACAAACAAAAAGTTAAATAGGAGATTGACCGAATTCTCAAAGATGACATAATCAAACCAATCAAGGAATTAGAATGGATAAGCCCAATGGTCGTACAGAACAAGAAACAAAGAAGAGGGATTAGGATATGCGTTGACTTGAGGAATTTGAACGATGCATGCCTACACAACCCATTCCCTACACCATTCATGGATGAAGTGCTAGAGAATGTGGGGGGACACGAAGCTTACTCATTCACTGATGGCTTCTCAGGTTACCATCAGATTAAGATAACACAGGAGGACAGATACAAGACCACATTTGTGATAGAATGGGGATCTTACCAATATACATTCATGCCCTTTGGACTAAAGAATGCACAAACAATATTCTCCAGAGTGGTGATCGCAACATTTAAAGACTTCATCCACTAGTTTCTCGAAGTATATCTAGATGACTAGACAACCTATAGTCAGTTGAAGAACCATGTAGAATTTTTATGCTTGATGTTAGAACGATGCAGACAGTGTCAGATATCACTGAACATAAAAAAATGTATATTTGGAACACTGTTTGGGATACTATTGGGCCATATAGTATGAAAACAAGGGCTATTGGTTGATCTAGCCAAGATTGCAGTCATTTTTAATTTACCTGCGCCAAAAACATCCTGTCGGCTACGAGCGACACTAGGACACACAGGATACTATCGAAAATTCATCAAAGAATATGCGTATATCATAGCACCAATGGGAAAACTACTAAGGAAGGACACAAAGTACCAATGGAACGATGAGTGTCAACACGGTCTAGACACCATGAAGGAAAATATGGTCACTGCACCGATATTAGTATTTCCAGACTGGCGAAAGACATTTCATGTGCATGTAGATGCATCAACGATAACACTTGGATCTATCTTAGTGTAGCTGGGAGCAGGAGACTTGGATAACCCGATAGCATTTGCAAGCAGAAAACTATCCGACTCAGAGCATAACTATAACACAATGGAAAGAGAAGGCCTAGTTATGGTTTACACACTTCAAAAGTTTAGACACTACCTATTGGGAAAACAATTTAAGATGTTTATAGATCACTCAACCCTAAAATACCTAGTCAACAAGCCAGTGTTGGGGGGGAGAATCTGTCGATGGTTACTGTTATTTCATGAATTTGACTTTGAAGTAATCATCAAACTAGGAAAACTAAATGTAGGACCTGACCACCTATCACAGGTCACAAATGGAGAAGAGCCCATGAGCTTAGAAGACAACTTTCCAGATGCCCAGCTATTTTCCGTACCCAGGCCATCTATCAAAGTCTGGATCCAGCGCAACAACTAGCACGAGTTTTAGGTCCAAGTGAGAATATATTGTTGATGACTACTTCACAGAGATCATCCTGTACTTGAGAAGAGGTACCACGCCGTGAGATTATACCACCATGCAGAAGAAGAACCTGGTATTTCATGCAACTGACTATCAACTGATCACAGGACATCTATATAAACTAGATGCAGATAACATTTTATGAAGGTACGTGCTAGAGCATGAACGACCAAGGATTTTAGCGGAGGCCCACGAGGGACTCGCAGGAGGACATTATGTAGGAAAATCTACCATGCAAAAGGTACTCCACACAGGATTATGGTGGCCAATGATCCATCGAGACTTGAAAGAATATTGCCAGTGATGCGATGTTTGTCAAAGGGTAGGCAAACCCAACAGAAGGGATGATGTTGTTATGACTGCAAGTGACATTGTAGGCATTTGATAAATGGGCAATAGACTTTGTGGGACCTATTAACCTACCAGTCGAAAGAGCAGGGGCAATATACATCATCACCATGATGGAATACCTAACACGATGGGCAAAAGCTGCACCAATAAAGGACTGTAGCACAGAGACAACTGCACACTTTTTATTCGAACAAATAATTACTAGGTTTGGGTGCCCAAGAGTTATGATGAGATACCAAGGAACACATTTTATAAATAGCACCATTCACACATTGCTCGAAGAATTTGAAGTTCACCACCATAGAAGCACACCATATCACCCACAGGTGAATGGCACAGTAGAAGCCTTCAACAAAGTTCTAGAGAACGCATTGACAAAGATCTATAACATCAACAGAGATGACTAGGACCTCAAAGTACCAACATTATTATGGGCATATAGGACGACATGTAAGAAGTTGACCGGAACACACCATTCAAAGTCATCTACGACCAAGAAGTGGTAGTGCCATTGGAATTTTTAGTACCCAGCTTACGTGTAGCCGCTATCACACAAATGAGAGAACACGATATGATAAAGGAAAGATTGAATCAGCTGTTAGCAATGGAGGAAGACCGAATCCTAGTGGGATTCCATCAACAAGTGGAGAAGGCCAAAGACAAAGCATGGAATGATCAAAAAATTAAGAAGAAGACTTTCACGAAAGGAGATCTAGTATTTCTCTACGACAACAAATCGTTTCACCACCCAAGAAAGCTGAGAATGCATTGGTTAGGACCATACGAGGTCAAATCAGTAACAGACAATGGAGATGTACAGTTAAGAGATCTAATAGGTGCAGACCTATGAGGAATGATCAATGGGAGCCGACTGAAGCTGTACAAGGACAGTCGACCACCCACCTCGCAGTTAAAAAAAAAAAATCCATGAAAAATCCACAAGACACTCAAAACATGAATGTATTAAATGCAAGAGCAACGGTTACATGCTTAAGAAAAACAAGAAGGAAACAAAAAGTTGGCAAAAGAAGGACGATAGGACAACACAAAGTGGAATAAAGGCATGACAAGGACTGATGGAACATCACATTAAACACGCCAACTGGAAACAGAAAGAGAGGTGTAATGGCAAGCACAAAACTGCCACACATGCATTGAACCCACAGTTATGGTGCATTAATCGCATCATGGAGGAAGTGTCCTCGATATCCTTCATGACAAGCCCATACAACATGCGAGAATGGAAGAAACTTGTCTATTTGTGAAAGGAAAATAGAGAGAGAGAAATAGCAGTTCGAACGAACAGAGTGAGGCCACAGTCCCCAAAAACCAACAGATGTTCGACACTCACCACTATGGCACCACCAAAATTCTGTTGAACTAGGACCGACTTCTAGGCCAACTAGAGTTCAAACTAGGTCACAAGGACCTCTGGAAGAAAATGAGCAGCAACAACCAGAGATCATCGATATCCATGAGATCCCATCCCCAGAGATATGACCGGTGAGCCCTACACCGATACTGGAAGAGATTCAGTAGCCAAAACCAGAGGAACTGAAACAGGATACACAAGCAGAGCCACAGGAACCTTAGAATGAAGAAGCATAACCCCAATAGGAAGTGCAACTAGAAAGAACCGAGCCAACCCCGGAAGGTAACGATGTGACACATAATCAAGGATCAGAAGGGAAATCTGATGAGTTGCATGTACCCAGCCTTGGTCAATAGAAAGAAGAGACCACGAGAACTACCTTGGCTTGGCTAGACTGGATTACAAGGTAGAAAACATGAATTATTGGAACTTCATACCAAATGCCACAGCAGGAAGACAAAATTCTAATATCGAGCTCACCTTGTAAGAAAACGACAACAGAAATTGTGCTACCACGCATACCATAGGGAGTACAGGTAGAGCCGCAGTTACTGGGTCACGTTGGGAAGCTCAAGTATTCTGACCATGATGTCTCAGATGACACTAAGTACCCAGAACTTGAACCCAGAGTGTTTATGCAGAACATAGTGGTCAAACAACTTGGCGAAACAATAAGCTAGCCGCATTAGTGGGCAGTTGGACTGGACCAAATTGACATTTTAGGATTGCTACAAATCCCACACTTTGGCAGAGGCCAGTACGCAACATCATGAATCAAGAAACTATTAGAGGTTACACATGGAGGGGATATATGGCTGGACAAACCCATCCCCATAATAATTGACCTTATTTCATAGATAACAGGACTACCCAATCGGGGTATGGATCCTGCGCTGGTTCTGGATGATAAATCCAAGGAAAAAGCATTAGCAGAGGAAATGAAGAATAAATACAGCACAGTGAGGGGAACAAGAGGCATTATAATCAAACGGATCAACAACCCAACAACACAATTGGGTGTAAAGATCTTAACCTGTAAGTTGCTAAGAAAATTCCGCAAAGACGAAGTACCGGCAGGAGTTATCACAGTTGCAGCTCAGTGCACAGAAGGCACCTTCATGAGATGGACGCCTTATTTGTTAAGCTTATTCCAAGTGGAGTGTAGGGACACATAGGAACTTGGCCCATAATTTCATTACTCATGGCTGATCACCCTTATAGCCTTCATGGGATGGTGGGAACCAGAATATGTAGTTTTTGCTACGAGACCACAGCCCGAGGGAGATAGATATCAAGTACTGAGATCGGGGCCACAGACTAAACAGAAGAGGGACAATGGAATCATCTTTGAAGCATACCTATGGGACATGTAGGAAGCTATTAACTGGTCATGGAGAATAACAACAGAAGTTGTCGCGCGATATGGGAACATAGCTAACTTCTGGGCTACATGACAAGCTATGTGGATACAACCAAGGCAAGATCCCGATAAAAAGTGGCTACCGATGCGCTATTGCATCACAGAAGGTGATATATACATGGTCATTAGTGAATGGCCTACTGAATGGAAGATCCCATCCATTCCTCGGGAAGTACTAGAAGGACCCACATAAGGAGAGGCAGTGCAGGCAGAAACACAACCTCCGCAGAAACCAGCGCCCAAGAAACCAAGGATAGGCCAAAACAAACCAAATCAGGAAAGTAAAGGGTCGAAGCAGACAAGAAGCTAGAAGGGGTAGAAAGATACCAATGAACAACCAGAACAAGCCAAGGGAACGTAGGAGACTGCCCGAAACCCCATCGCACAGGAGTCTAGAGGAAATAAGAGACTGGCTAAATAAGCTGTAGGCACACACAAGAAATCAAAGGCACAACGAGTGTCACCATACCTTACGATCATGGAGGACGATGGAAAAATGATCGCTAGAATGGTCCAGGATTGTCTGGCAGAAGACTTCGACCACGTAGCACATCACGGGGATAATATACAGAAAGAGCTAGAAAAAATAAGACATTCAGAGAGGCCCAGAGAGAAAGTAGCAACAGATGCATAGAGAAGTTGACAACATAAACCAACGAAAGAGTGGAGGTCGAAGAACGATACCCAACCCTCCCAATGCCACATGCAAAAGAAATGGTCCACATAAAACCAAGCATGTTGCGAATGGATAAAATTGTGGGGCAGACACCACTAAAGGATTTGGACCACATCCAACTGGTCTTGGCATGGATGCCATCAAGGGTACTGCACAAATTACAGGTTAGCATCGACCACGAGATGCAGTCTCGAGCACATAAGAACTTAGTTGATCTACAAAAAGCAACAAAGCAGTGGGAAGCACTGGAAAAAGAGTATGAGCAGGCCAAATCTGAAACTCGGATGGAAATGGAACACATGAACGAATTGGAACGCAGAGTGGGAATGTTTTTTGAGAAACTTCCAAACATTGTGGAGGGAAATGAACTCCCAGCCACAGAAAATATCGACCAGATTGCACAGGAAATTGCGCAATACCATAAGGAGATCGGGGATCTCCAAGAACAACTAACACCAATGAATTCACCAATAGTGAAGGATTAAAGGAGGCAGGAAGTGACGTGCAAATACATGAGATGGAGAAACAGGTTAGCACAACAGTTGACTTGATTGAAAAAGCAGTGGAACTTTGGACATGACTAGAGGAGGATCCACAAGTTCAATGCTGGGACAAGGAAGAGGAAAGAATTAATGCAGTGATCCAAGAACTCAAGCACAAGCAAAAGACCATACCAATTCCAAAATGCATAAATGGGACGCAAGAATTGAAGAAGATGCAGGCAGAACTCATCACTGTTCATACATAGAAACAGGAGCGGCAGGCTCAAATAGAGTCGTTGCAGGAACGGGTAGCAGAAGTACTCGCACATGAAGAATTGGATAGAATGTAGATGGCACAGACCCAGGCAAAATATGCAGGACTATTGAGCGACGAAGTGGTCATTCAGGTAGTAGAAACCATTAATGATAAGACCGCCCAGGCACTGACAACAACGACAGAGCTAAGGGAAAAATTCCATATGATCACCGAAGAGATTGATGTAGCTCAGAAATATTAGGTGACTCGGGATGAGTCACATGTCATTGTTGGGGGCCTGTTGGTAGCAGGCCAAAATGGGAAAGAAAGTGTGCATGAATAAGAATGACAACTGGAAGAGAAATCATGAGAAAGAAAGCATGTAGGAGGACAACGACAACTGGAAAGAAGCACAACACACGCACATGCAACAAATGACTCGACAGCGGAAGGAAACATAGAATGCATGTGGAGAAGGAAGAATTAACGATAGTAGAGTTAGGGTTTTTGGTAAGAGTTTTTTTGTAAACGATTGAAGATCCCGATAGATATAAATATAGACAAGAAGGTATCAAAAAGAGGCTTGGAGATTTTGTGAAGGTTGAGCTTTACTATTGTTGTAGAGTTGAACTAGTTTTATGTAATGTTTTGATAAGAGAACTATTTTTGTAACAAATGGAGCTAAGTGGAAGGTAGATCTCGAGGATTAGATCGGAGGTTGGGGAGCCTGGTGCAATCTAGTTTGCCTCACAGAGATATTCCTGATCTAAGGAAAGTTGTAAGCACGAGGCGCTAGAATTGCAGAACTACCATAATAAGAGAGCCAATAGCCAAATATTTGTGGACGCAGCATCGGGACGGGGTGAAACATGGTCATACCTATGTAACGCAATGAATGCATGCATATCTCTATCTAATTTTGTTAGTTAAAGGTTGAATGTAATAAATGAATGAGTTAGTATATTGTTTGGTTAATTTCTATTGCATATAAGTAAAAGATATCACGATGGTTAGAATGGTAAAGGGAATAACATTAATTTGTAATACAAATCGTAATTAAAGGCTCAGAACATAGATCCTCTATCTCCTACCCAATCCTAGGTTGTAAACACCTGAGTCTTACAACCACCCACAAAATTTATCTTGGGTGAGACTGCATATTGCATTCTGTGTGTTGTGGTGCCTTTTGGTTCACCAGAAGGGCCGATAGTTGTAGGCTTCGTTGGTACCCTAAAATATACAAACCCAGGTCAGTAGCACAGAGTTGTTCACTAGTTTAAATCCAATAATGCGCATTGACATAACTCTTCTATCAATCCTGCGATTCTTTGATCCTTTGTCTTATTGTTTTCATTTGATCTTCCATTTCTTGGATCACTTCAGGTCCCACTAGGACCCTATCCTCAAGTCGATCCCAACTTAAAGGTGTCTGACATGACCGCCTATAAAGTAACTTGAAAGGCACCAGCTTAATGGTGCTTTGATAACTATTGGTGTATGCAAATTCTACCAGTGGCAAGAATTCCTCCCAACGCTTTTGTTGGTCCATCACATACATATGAAATATATCCTCCAAGATTTGGTCCATTTTCTCGATCTGCCCATCTCTTTCTGGGTGATACACAGTACTAAAGTTAATTTGGGTTCCCAAGGCCTCTTCGAAAATAGTCCAAAATCATCTAGTAAACATCGATCCTTGATCGGATATAATCCTCTTAGGAATGCCATGCAACCTCACAATCTCACTGATGAAAACTCTAGCTATGTCAATTCCTGATACATCATATGCATAGGAATAAAATGAGCACTCTTCGTCAGAGTGTCGACTACCAAAAAATTGGAGTCGTCTCTCCTTACCATCAGTGGAAATCCAACAATGAAATCCATCGAAATGACCTCCCATTTTGATTCTGGAATAGCCTGCAGCTGTAGTAATCCTATTGGAATTCTATGTTCATTCTTCACCTGCTGACATTCTAGAAATCTTTCCACATAGTTGACTACGTCTACCTTCATTCATTTCCAAAAGAATAAGGTTTTAAGGTCTTCCCTCATCTTCGTGACTCCACGATAAGCCATGTACACTGCTCTATGAGCCTCATTTAGGATCAAACTCCTCAACTTGTCGTTGGGAGGTACGTAAATTCAATTTTTAAATATCAATAATACGTCGTTGTCCACAATAAATCCCTCAAATTTTGGTACCATCATTGTGATTTCTCCAATAAAATCCTTGACCTCCTTGTATCAATCATCGTCATGCTGTAAAGTTAGAATCTTTTCACGTAGATTCTTCTAAAGAGGAATCACCGAAAATATGCATGGTATCTGTCTCAACACATCCGCCACACTGTTCATTGTTCCTTTTATGTAATAAATCTTGAAATTGTACTTGCTAATAAATTCTGACCAACATCGTTGTCATGCGTTCAAGTTGATTTGCGTAAATATATGTTGTACTCCAGAGTGGTGCATTTTTAGTTTGAATTTTCATCCAATAAGGTAGTGTATTCAAACTCTCAAGGCATAAACAATGGCTAACAACTAAAAATCATGTGTCGCATAGTTCTTCTCATGCCTTTTCAACTTTCTCAAGATGTAAGCGATCACTCGACCATATTGCATCAAGACTCCACCTAAGCCTTCCTTGGATGTATCAGTGCATACCAATAATTCCATGTCCATGTCAGGGACCTTTAGTATCGGTGTTGCCATCAATAGCTCCTTGAGCCTCTAAAATTCCTCCACCCATTTCTTCGTCCGAACAAACTTATTGTTCTTCTTCTGCAATTTCGTAATCAGATTTGCTATCTTTAAAAAACCCTCGATGAACCGTTGATAGTATCCCACTAAACCCATGAAGCTACACATTTTGGGGACATTTGTCAGCACAGGCCATTCCATAATAGCCTTGACCTTTGTTGGATCCACAGCGATACCTTCGCCGGAGATGACATGCCCTAAGTAGTGACTCTTTGATTGATAAAGAGAGTATTTAGACAATTTCCCATATAATTTGTTCTCTCGTAGACACTCCAATACCAAGCGCAAGTGCTCGTCATGCTCCTCCATCATCTGAGAGTAAATCAAAATATCGTCAATGAATACTTGGACAAACTTGTACAAGTATTTGTGGAACACCCTGTTCATCAAACTCATAAATACCCCTGGGGCATTCATCAATCCAAATGGTAAAACAATAAACCCGTAATGTCCAAACCTCGTCTTAAAGGAGGTCTTAGGGATGTTGTCCTCTTTGATATGTAACTAGTGATACCCTGATCTCAAGTCAATTTTTGAAAACACCATATCACCCTTCATATGATCAAACAAATCATCAATCCTTGGCAACGGATACTGATTCTTGATCGTTTCCTTTTTCAATTGACGACAGTCAATGCAAAGTCTCCATGACCCATCCTTCTTCCGTATGAAGATAAAAGGTGCACCCCACAGTGACACACTTGGACATATAAGTTCTAGGTCCAAAAACTCCTTCAGTTGCATTTTCAACTCCTATAACTCTCGGTTCGACATCCGATAAGGCATTCTTGCTATCGGTTCAATTCCCAGTTTTAGATTGATGGTAAATTCCAAATCCCTCTCGGGCGACATCCTAGGTGCTCAAGGAAGATGTCTGTGAACTCACTCACCACCGGAAGGTGTTCTAGACCTTTTTCTACTCCCTTCTCGTTTAATGCAAGGATCATATAAATATTTCATCCCTTGCACATGCTCTTCCATAGATACAAGGAAGAGATGAACCTCAGGGAGACTCCCTGATTTTGACCTACAATCACTCATCTCTGTTCTTCATCATTGACAAAGATCAATTGTTTCATCTTATAGTCGAGTATCACATCATGCAATTCCAACCAGTCCATACCAATCAAGACATCATAAGACCCTAAGGTTGTGACATACAGGTTGGCCATAGTGAAAAACTCTCCTAGGTTAAGGTTGCAGCCCTCAACCTTCCCACCAACCTTCTGTTTGGCTCCCAAAGCCATTTCTACAAAGATAAACTCATCTTGTTTGACTTCCTTTGCCTTGATTCTTTTTAGTGCTACCCCAGAAATGAAACTCTCTATAGCACTTGGATCTATCAAAATACTAAGGTTCTGGTCAGTGATGGTACCTGACGTCTCAAGCATAGACGACTAGTGCTCTGTCTGGCGGTTATTTACCGCTGCATGAATCTAATGGGCCTTGCCCAAATCTCCCACGGTAGTGGTTCCAGCGGATCCAGATGCTCTGGTTCTCTCCACTGGGTAGTCACGCTGGTAATGTGTCTCCCTGCATGTCCAAAACCCTTTCTTTGGTCCAGTAATCCTGGTACCTAGAAGTTGACGGCCCACCGGCATGGAACCCTAGTCTATTCTAATGAATAGACCTAAACTATTGTTGCTGCGATTGATGTTGTTGCTGGTGTTTTGGTCCTTGGTAAGGAGTCCACTGCTCAGGCGCTGGTCATTGAGGAGTAGTGGAAGTGGATCCTCTCTAGAAGCCATGATATCCTAGTGAATGTCTAGCTAGTGTTTGATGTTGCTATGCACAAGATGACACATGTCTCGCTAGTATCACTAGATTCTTTCTCTGGTCGCAAATGATATTCTCCTTCTCTGCTATGAGGGCCTTCTAGACAACATCATGCAAGGTTTGAGGCATCATAATCCTAACCTTCGCATGAATGCTGACATTAAGGCCAAACACGGACTTGTTGACCTCAAGTTTCTCGATATTCAGGTGCAGAGAATACCGAAGAAGCTCCATAAAATGGGCCTCATACTCGGGCACTGTACAAACGCCCTGTGGCAAGGCATTGAACTCATTGAGCTGACACTCAATGAATTCCTCACATAGATACCTCTCCTAGAATCATTCCTCTAATAGTTCCCATGACATGTCTTTGACGACCATGTTCAATTGTGGAAGGAGTGTCTTCCACCATAGAAGAGCACTCCCCTTCAGTTGAAATACCACCATGTGGACCTTCATGTTGGAGGTATAGTCACTAAGTGCAAAGCACATCGCCATATTCTCCATCCATGCCTCGGTGGCTGCGTCATCTAGGGCACCAAAGAACTTGAGAAACTTGACCTTCTCGAGTTATCGGTGAATGTTACCAATACTGACCTGAGTGCGCAGTGGATCCTTAGGAGGTGTCGGTGCCCTGGCCTCTTCTCTATTCAAACGGTTGATCAGTGCCTTGGACATCCTTTGAAACGACCTCATCAACCCAACCACATCACCCACCGCTATATGTTCTTGCCTGACATCCTGTTTGTCTCCCTGGGGAATAGACCCCTCAGACATAGATTCTACTAGGGGCGTCACGCCTCCTCCCCTAACACCCCGTCATCCTCTAACCATGATTACCTACATGAATACAAAATACCCTATCTAAATTGAATTAGAGTTCATAATTCCAATATTTAATGAATTTTCAATTTTGAAACAATATGTATGCAATAACAAAGCTTGTTTACTTCATTACTATTTTAAGAATATTTTT
The DNA here is from genome assembly GCA_032191745.1 of Picea mariana. Classification (NCBI taxonomy): domain Eukaryota; kingdom Viridiplantae; phylum Streptophyta; class Pinopsida; order Pinales; family Pinaceae; genus Picea; species Picea mariana. The sequence goes on along the minus strand of JASDQU011245795.1, from coordinate 26,201 downwards.
CAATCTTAATTATTTTATACAACAAGAACAATATATATTACTATATCCTTAATATTCCAATGACTCTAATTATTGGAATTAGGTATGACAATTTTTAAAATTTATAGCATTCACATGGTAATGTTTCTGTAAAGGTGGCGTACTTAATTTA
>JASDQU011245795.1:6493-25950 GCA_032191745.1 Picea mariana | reverse complement strand
ATAATTTAGAACTTAGGGTATCATTACGCTTCTATGAGTTTAATTATTATTATATTTTTACAGCAGTTTAAATAATTCAAGATTTTTAATTTTAAAAACAATCAATATTCAGATAATGAACCCATGAATAGATGAAATATCATTATATTAATAGAACCAATGTACAAACTTATTCCATCTAGAAACAACTTAATATGAAATTTAATTCGAAACATGGCTTGTTCATAAAGGCAATTACTCTGAAACATAAGAGGAATATTATCAAGACTAAGGTTACTTCAGTTACTATTTAATATCCCTCATATGATATAGCCGAATAGTATGAAATTTTAATTCCTAAATGGATTAAACATTAGAAGTACATTACTGAGTAGTCTCATGAATTAGATAGATTGTTAGCATTAATAAATTTACTTCTAAATGTATCAGGCTAGTTCGTCCACTGTTAATAATTATTTAATTTACAAATTTATAAATGGACTCATATACTTCCAAAATAAAAGAAAACATATATATAATTACTTTATAAAACTTGAACATTTCCATAATCCATAAAATGTAATTGAGAGTTTTATGTTTTCAAAACTTGTGCAATGAAGTTACCATAACCGAAAGATGTAGTGGTTGGATTCTTCATTATTTGCTAGAATTCTTCAATCCTCACTAGAGTTGCATCACTCTTGAGTTTTGTTGAACCTACTGACCCTTGAATGGACTCGTTGGATACACGAATTTCGACAACTAAAATCGAAGGTGGGATTTCCAGTCTTACGCATATACTATTTCGCCTCCACAGATCGGATACCATTTATGAAGGATCTCTACTTTCAACAAAACACAAGGATACTCTATATAATGGATATTTTGAACCAATGCCCAAGGTTATGGATAAATTACAGAGAGTGAATTAGAACTTAAAATGCTAATTTAATTCCATTTAGGAAGCGCAAAGGGAGATCAACTAGTTATGCAGAATATAGGATCAACGATATAAGAAAAATTAAAAGGAGTGCAAAGGGAGATCAAGATATAAGCAGTGTTCAAAAATTACATTACAGGGAACCCATTGAATGGGCAACGAGATAACAACCTACTCGCATGGTAATAAGGGAAGGTTGCTCACTAGGGAGGGATGCATCCAAGGTAACTACTGCATGCCAAAAAGTGAAATTGATCCCACTCCCATTACTGTGTAGGGTTTTAATTACCAGGAGGCCAAGTATTTGGGTTAAAATTTAGGGCAAGACGTGCATACAAAAATCACAGTGTTTGGCTGTGTGGAAGCGTTGGATAAAAGCACAGTAGTAAATATATATGCAGTAAGCACAAAAATCACAATAGTATAAAAATCACAGTGAAATATATACCGTAAGCATAGTAATCAATCGCTTGATTGTCATGATTGTCACGAGGAAGCAAAACCATGAATACATATACAGTAAGCACAAAAATCATTCACGCAGAAGGTAAAAATATAGTAAAGAAACGTAGCGAATCATGCCCAAAAAACCGTTGGGTGGGTAACATGATTTTTCTGAGGAAAGGAGCAAAATATGGCAGAGCAATGAAAACAAATGACACAGGTTTGCACCCCATCAATGCAGATAAGATATGAAATCACTGGGCAATGGAAATGGAATCGGCTGAGTAAAGACCACAAAAAATTTTTAGCAATAAGGAGGAAATTCGTTGAACACAGTAAGGAATTGGTTGGGCAGAGAAATTATCCTTCACTTATTATCCATGCACAGGAAATCAGGGCATTTGAATATAAATATTTAACACTGGAGTGAAATACATTCGATTCGACTCCTATCCAAATTCTCAAGCACAGACTAATAACTTAAAGGATAAGAACAAAAGATAAAAACACAATTTCCTTGTATAAAAAACAATAAAACATAGAGTAAAATAAAATAATGTCCCGAGAATCAAGACGCAACCTTCCTCGGCAATCACACAACACAGTAATAATCCCAACTTGCCCTAGAAACTACAATGAAACACAGTAAATAAACAAAACTCAGAAACAAAAATTCAGTGACCCTCTTACAATTTCACATGGTGCACTATCGCCCAGTTATAAATTCATAAGCATAACTAATCGAGTCTTTTCCTTTTATCATCATCTACACAAGTGATATTTCAACAATAAAGAAATGCATGTACAAGAAATTAAGATATTATTCAATACAAATTATGCACAAGCGTACCGTAGCCAAATGCGAAGAACCATAAGTGATTGTCCCGCGCTCGTGCTCCATCCAACTCCGACTTGTCGACCGATGATACCTCACCAGTACCTCCCATCCAAATATAGGGGTACTCTTCTTCCCCCTAAGCCCCTTGAGCTGTAAAGGGTCCAAGCACACAATACTAGAGAATGCTAGAACCCATCACGCCTCACAAGATTGAGCTACCACTCATTATCTGAGATGGGTATCCCAACTCCCACAAGAGAAAGTTCAGTCAAGATAAAATTTCAGCAGTGTAACATTATGCAAGCCTGATGTGATCCATACTCCTCCTCCACCATCTCCTTTATAGAGTTTCTTAGTCATTAGTTTCCCAAACCCTCATTAGATTCATTTTTCATTTAATTAATTAGGAAAAACCTCCCCCGTACACATGTCGCCCGAACCCCTATTTTCACCAAAAAATCAATTTTATTAATTAATTAAATTTGTCTATTTCCCTCACTCACCTAAAAGTGTTCCTAAAAACACTGCGCGGTGTCCCATTATTCCCTTACAATTCTTAAATGACCTACACCTTACTTAATTCCTAGTTGAGTTCATAAATAGAAAGTTTCAAGGCCAGATTCCTTACTAAGTTAGACATTCCCCCTTCTCTTCAAGTTTCCCCTTTTCTGTAAGTTTCCTCTTTTTCTTAGGTTTCTCCCTTTTCTTTTAGTTTCCCCTTTTTATAACTAAATTCAAAATTAGCAGGTTTAGAGAAAAACAACCAAATACCCCTTTTATTAATTAAACCTTTATTAAAATTTCCACTTTAATAATTAATGCTTGAATTTTCTAATTAGTTTTAAAAAGAACCTTTAGTGAATTGAAATGTTATAAAAAGAACCTTAGTGAATCAAAATGTCCACTTTAATCTGGTTATATGTCTAGTTAGTTTTTTTTTTGTTCTAAGGTTCTACTCAAACCTAGGTTTTCAATTCACTAGGCTTGGCGACAGTTCTTAAGGGAAAAGTTAGTCATGAAACTTTACTTATCGCATCATTCATTTTAAGGCCGACCAGGTCCTAAGGAGGCATAGTTTTCTAGGCACTAGGTTTATTAACTTACCATTTAAAAACGCGACGTGCCCTTCAGGACGCACTGCGTGCTCCAAGGGTTCCACTCACCTATTGAATAAATTTCGTAGATGTCAAACCCTTGGAGTCAATACTCAGTCAGTTGATCTTGTGGAAGACTAAGGGCCTCTAAGGAATAAGGACTGTGCCTTATTGCGTGCCCCTTAGAATCATCGTGAGTGACTTTCACAGTCTTCCCTCACGACATCATGGGTCTTCTCGAACTAGGTAATCGTTAACCTATAGTTCAAGCCATGGCGAAAGTTCTAGTAGGTTGTGGCAGGGCTGCTGCCACACCTCTCCCTCAATGTCCCTGGTTGTTGTGCATGACCCCTCTACTCCAAATGTGAGTCTGTTCGAAAATATATGGTCAGCCTACATCCATCAATGAAACATGTCAGCAATAATAATCAATCATCATAACATCTAATCACATGTACATATGTCACATCAACAACATTCAAATCCTACAGTCCACTCCCTGACTCGATCCAGAGTCCGAGGGGTTTCATCGATGCATCTGCATCCTCAATGTCCAGAGTCCTACACACTCAGGAGAACCCAGTCAATAACACATGTCTATGTAAATACAACAAAATAGCATATCATCAAATCAAAATATCTCATAATCATAATCAAAACAACCAATAGTATAATAACCCGGATCACTTGCATGCAAGTTTCCTCAAAGAATAAGTTCACTCAGTGTGCACAAGAGCGGGATGTTACATATTCCTTGGGAACACTATGAGATAATGGCATGAATGGAGATATATTTGGGGTGGAATTGTAGGCACATTGACCTTTTCATAGGACAAGTGGACTCTAGTTTCCTACTTCATTTAGATAATTTGTTCTCCTTCCTTCTATGAAGAGAGGGTAAGTTGGTTCATCGTCATAAGTTGGTTCATCCTACTACCAATCACTCTTCTCAATTCATTGTGTCTAGTGCAATAGTTTGGATAAGGAGGGTTTTCTTGTGGGTCATTGTCTCTATTTGGGATTAATATAGTTCTATGCCTCTTGCTAGAATTATATAGAGTCTTCTCATTCTTATGGGATTTTTGATATTAGTTATTGGTTTTGGTTTTGGTCAGGTAAAACAAACCTAGTTTCTTAGCATTGTATCTTCTCCTTCTCGAAGAAAGTGTGCCCTATTTGGTTCTATAGAGGGAAAGGTTTCATTCTCCTTTTTTTATCAACATCATCGCTTGTGGGTTTCATGGATTTTTTTCTCAGATTTATTCAAGTTTGTACATTTTCTCCAAGTTTCCATTGTAGAAGGGTGGTTCATAGCTACATGAGCTTCAATTTTTCAGTTGCCACACAATTTTGGATACATAATGGATTGTAGAGGATTGTAGGAGATTTGAAGGGCACCAATAATCCATGAGAAATCCATTCAAGAAAATAAATGTGTTATTGTGGAAGTTATAGGAAGAATCCAGGAACATGATAATATGATATCCTATTAAATTGATAAAGTTATGGGAAACTTGGTCCAATTCAAATGACAAATATTTTTTCCAGGAGTGGAGTTTACTATGCTCTGCACTATGGTTGTAATTTTTTTTCAAAGGGGATTAGTCAACAACATCCAATCAGGTGTAGTACATCAATTCACATTGCGGGGCTCTAAAGGAATATGAAATTGTTCATAAAATCTTGGAGAAAGTATAAAAATTGTCAAAGTGGATTTAGACTTAGCCACTGTAGCTCAAGATGAGGCAACCAACCACCATGTTTTTTTATATATTTTTATATTTTATAAAGTATCTTGTTATCTGGGTTAATATTGTAGAATCTACACTAGCAATATTTATTGGAAGCAATTGTTTGTGGCCTTTTATGGATGTAGACATAGGATAACAGATAGTTCTTTTTTAAAATTATGTTTAAGACTACCAAAAACATACTTTATTTTACTATTGTCATGAGCCAATGTTTTGCTCAAAACAATATCCTCCAATTATGATTAAAAAAACAAAAATCAGGTCTATGTTCAACTACTATGTCACCCTGGCATTTTATGAGCAATGAAAACAATAAAATTGTAGATGTACAATGTTTGTATGAGTGTCGAATATTTTTAGGTACAATATCCTAAGTTTGTGAAGATATATCACATCAACTAAAAGTTTCACTCTAGTTGATGGTATATAAATGACCTATAAAACACGTATTTCATTATATTAAATAAAATCTATACTAATTTGTAATGTTTCTAAACATGACCACTTAAACATCACAAATATATAAAATTAAAATGATAACATGATCTTCTGAGATTATTATTTACTTTACAATTCTATTACTTGAAGAAACTTACTCCTTAAAATGTCAGTTCCTAACAATCAAAGGTGGCAAAATCGTCAAGGGATTAAATAAATTTTGAGTCCACATTAAAATATCTCCTTAGGAATTTCTCTAACGAAATTCATATTTTTATTACTTTATAGAAATTTCAAGAAGTGGTGGTGGTGGTGATGGTGATGAAGAATTTTTATTACTTTATAGAGATTTCAAAAAGTGATGATGATGATGATGATGATAAATTAAAAAAAAAAATTGATTATTACAAGGTAGTCCATATTGCAAAATCCTACTAATTTTATAAGGTAGGCTCACTACATAAGCTTATATAATAGTGACAAGTCTTTGTAAAAAACAGTTTTTCTGTTTTTTCATAATACTTTTGTTGGTATAAATTTTAACAACACATCTTAAAATATTGAGTACTTGAAAATACATATTCTAATGAAAATGATGATTCTAAAAAAGACTAAGAGAGACTTAATATAATTTGATTGTTGAATAGGAGTTGTTGTGGTCCGCTAGACTAAAAGGAACTAGCCCAGGAGGCACTATATTACTCTTCTTCTTCATCATATCTAGGTATCGGTGTTGGAGACCACATGGAAGGGGGGGGAGTGTGAGTAGAGATTCATTTTTCTCTTGGCATCTTGTTGATAAGCATTTATGACACACCGTTAACTAGAAGGGAATAGTCTGGTCCAAGGTTGTCTAAATAACCCAATTCGTTTGGAATAACTACCCCTGACGGGTTTAATGATTCTGTTAGCCGATAAAGGGATCTAATATAAACTATGAAAATAAAATAAATAACTATGCATTAACGAAGATCTACTATATACATTCACTATTCTCACTTTTATATACAACATATACAAATAAACATGTGAAAGATTTACGAGAAACCTTGTAGACTAAGGTTGTACAAGAGAACTGAATCTTTGGAAAAATTAAATAGATCTAGAACATACTACTAATCTAATTTTAACCTTGAAACTAAAAAAAAGGGAAAATAAATGAATGTAAATAATAGTGTTTTAACTTAAATAAACAAAGTATTTAAGCATAAATGTTAATTTACATTCACAAAATCAAAATCAAAACAAATAGAAAAACATTAACCTATGACTGACCAATATTTAACGAGAACTTTTGGTTGTGCCTTCCTGTGTAACATTGCTCCAACAACTTGTCTGTTAAGATAAATCTATAGTAGAAGGTTGTGTAATTCTAAGATTGTGATAGTGTCAGGATGAAAATCACTTTGATTGACAATTTAAATCTTATTTAAAATGTAGAAAGAACAATTTTCAAATCATGATTCTTAGTGAAGATATAATAGACTAATCGACATTAAGAAAAATCTCAATTGAACAATTATATATTTACAAATCCGAATTACATGAATAAACTCAATATAATAAAATATGTGTATCAAATTAATACAATCACTAAGACCAAGATAATTGGGATAATAGAATATTAAAGATTGGAAAAATTAATACATAAATGATAACAATTAACCATGTATTGATAAAATAGACTAAAGCTAATTTAAATCAATGCATAATCAATTACTCAAAGAATATGCACCATAATCAAAAGATATTATAATGAAAACAAAACCTTTTTACTCACAAGACAAAAGCCATTAAGCAATCTGGAATTTCATATTCTTCGTCGAAAATACTGGTCCATTCTCCCAAAAATTCCAACCATTCGTTACTCATTTTGAAAAGAAATTTTGCAAAATAAATAATATACAAAAGAACATATAAAAATCCTCCTCTAAATTTCTTCAATCTCCCCACCTGTCTATGAACTTTCTCATATATTTATGCAATGAATGAATAGTCTGGGCATCACTAACAATTTCCGCCATCTGAAATTTTCCTCGTAAAGAAACGCAAATATCTCTCAAATTGCATGTTTGTTTGGGAAAAGTCTCTCAATTAAGCTAAATGGGTTCATTCTACAGATGGGTTTTCATACATTTCTTGAGATTCCTCACAGTTTGGATGCAATCAGTCCCGCAAAATCATTTTTCTATTCTTGAACGCATTTCTGAATCTTATCTATTGTTGCTCATAAATTATTTGTAACAATCCAATGTTATTTTTGGATCAATTATCTTGAATGTATTTAGATAAGAAAATCAATCCAAGATCATATCTGTACCAAATATCTGATAATAGAAACCTGTGAAACCAAAATAAACCAATTTAATAACCTAAATATATAAATTGTGAATAAAACAAAATCTAGAACAAAACAATTAAAATGAATTTAAACTAAAAGCTAACTATAAGTTGTAAACAAATATTGGTTATATTTTCCTTTCAAGTATGATCTTAAAATTCTAGAAGCTTCAAGTTGATGGAGAAGAGAAAAATAATAATTTTGGGTTTCCACAAAATCATTGACATTTCTTTCTTTTCTTTTTTTTTTTGAAATGAGATGCAAAATGACAAAATAATTTAATTGATTAAACCTACCAAATGACTGTGTGAAAATGAGAAACCAACCAATATATTATTTGATGAAGTATTGAACCCATTATTCAATATAGTCAAACTTGTTAATGAGCAAAATATGAAAACATAATCATAATTTAACCGAAAATAAACAGTTGATAAAAATTATTGTTTTCATTTAAATTAAGATTTCTATGCTCGTTTCTCCTTCATTCAAATTTGATCAAATGTGAACAAATTTCATAGAAAATATGTGTCGCAATAAGCTTTCTTCCTGTAAAATCATTGTCATTAATCCATGTCTTCAACCAAGCCATTCTCATAGCAGATAAATTCAATAATGAAGTGGTAATAACAAACTCCCAAATTATGAAGCTCGCCCATCAACATCAAAACTCTATTGAAAGAAAAACAAAATGGCATTTGAATTTCATGAAATTCAAACCAAACAAAAGAAAAGAATATAAACTCAAACTAACCTTGAAACAAAGAAACCCAATACCAATCCAATCAAGTCAAAGGGAAACAAATGAAGAATCCAAGTAAAATTTAGAGGGACTCTAGATTTTGATTAAAGAAAAAGAAAGGGGTTGTTGCGGGCAACCAACACATCTCTACACTATTGAAAATCCAAACATGATATCATTCAATCGATGTGCTTGATAACTAAGGTTTCACACACCTCCTCTCTAGTTTTTGAATGGTTCTTAGTTGCCTAGGTCAAGCCCACTCCATTACTAAATTCTTATGCTCTTTTTATATCATTCTAACATTTGTTTGTTCTCTCACTATATCTAATTGAGACTTCACAAAGTCCACTTCATTCTCCATATTGTTGAACCCCTTGTGTAATTTAACATATTCTACAAGGAGAGCAGAGAATTTAGAGTAGTGTCTCATGGTGATGCTTAGAATGAGGAACATACACAGTCCCCATAAACCTAGTAGGGAGAGTTCCCTCAAAATTTACACTAGGTTAGTTCCAAATTGATACCAAGAGTGGAGACCAAACAAATTATAACATAGAGTATGAAAGTGAGATACATCTCAAAGACGTTGGGCTTCATACTAGTACGGGGTATGGAGGATGATCCTCCTTATTGTGTTTACTAATGGCCCTTGAATGAACTTTGAGAAAATTTAAATTGCCTTGCATCACATTGAAGTTTGGATCCCAATGTGGAGGGAATGTAAGGGGGTCAATCCAGACAACCCAAAATGTTTTTTGTTTTGAGATAGGGTAAATACTTATGGAATATAAATGGCTAGGTCTAGCCTTTATCCTACTAGGAGCATACGGAATTATATTTGTTATTAATACCTCCAATCCTTATATTTTCATTAAGGAGGTTTCAATATTCCCTTTCTCTACTTGGAATATCTATGGTTTTATATTTGAAAATGGATTGACTATATGCTTGCAAGATCTTTCGTGATATAAAAGTAGGCAGTGTTGTCTATACTCATTTGATAGTACCTTTTAGTTGTGAGTGCACATGAGTTGGCCAAGTTGTGAAAAACTACCTCATAGTCCAATGAGAGATCTATTCTATTAGTCACCCCATCAATTGCATGTTGCAACATTATGCTTGTGACTAGATACTCCAAAATAGGTGTTCATTGATATCTTCATGGGGTGGGAGAAAACACAACATGAAGGACCAACTAGCCCTCTTTGTTTAGATTCTCAATAGTGAGGAGTTTATTGTGGTCTATCAATTAGAAGAATGCCTTGATTTTAGGGAGACTATCATTCTACCACACATATTTCCATAGTCTTGAAGGTGTGGGTAAACATATTTTCCAATTTACTAGAATTTCAATGTTTATTTGAATATATACATCCTCGCCTTAAGGTCCCATTCTCTGTCATCCTCCACTTATTTTTCTATCAATGTTTTTTTTCTTTTCTTTTAGATGCATCACATATTAGTACTAGTCTCAACATAGGTGACTATGGGATGATCCATGTGGATATTAGTGACCACCCACATCTTCCAGCTAGATCACATACAATATTCATCTTGGAAGTTACATTTTTCATTTTGGTAGTTTTTGTTTTTCAGTTTTTCGGGTCCCAAATTTCCAGGGCCATTTTGAGGCCCTAAACAATGTTGTTTTGGAATTTTTTGGGGCTAGGAATTAATGATAAATTACCCTAACTCCTGGAGGAAGTTGTACTTCTCATATAGACCTTTCCGATGAGGTATCGAATGCCTAAAAAAAATATTGTATGCAAAATTTATGACCTCGGGAAGTTGATATACCAGCTTACCCCATCAGGGTGCACATGACTTTTGGCACTTCATCTCCTAGAGTTAGGTTTTTGGATGTCTAGGGTTTCTGATTACTCATGGATGCTAAAAAGAACCAAAGTCCTCATTTTAATGTTCTCAAACGAATGCACGTAGCCACCACATCTCTTCTCAAAGATTAGCTACCACCATTCAACCAAGATTGTTTTCATTCTGCATTTTACAGTTTCAACATATTTCTTATTTAATAGAAGTTAAGTTCTATTGTATCTTTGTTATTGTTCTCTGTATATTTTTGTTAATGTTATATATTTGTGTTTCATTTCGCTCTGCTCATAAATCTAGATCATGGGATCCTAAAAGAAATACAAGAAACCCATCTTTATGATGGGTCATGAGCCCATGGAGAAAGATCCACCAAAGTGAAATTTCCTTTTGAAACTAACCAAGGGTGAAAATAATTGCTTAGGGAGCAACTTGAAAAATTAGGGTGGTCATTTATTTTTTCATCCTAAATTGATATATGGGATCCATTTCTAGGGCTATATGAGAGGGTTGATTGGATGAGAGGAATTGCATCTTTTACGATTCACCAGACTAGGGATTCCTTAATGGCTGGGGGGTATGATCTAACAAGTTTTTTGAATTTCTCCTAAAAAGGATTTCTCTAAGAGGTAAGACTTCCACCAAGCATTCTTTCTTGAAATGATATTTCATGTAACTTTGACCCCTATAGTCAAAGAAGCTAAGATGGGATCATGAATTGCAATTCCTCCATGCTTAGAGGGGTCCTAAACTAACTAAAAAGGTGATAGATTTTCCTATTCAATTGTTATGGGGGAAAGCATTATAAAGAAAATTTAAATAATGAGAGAATTCAAGATGGATTTGATAATCCCCTCGGATGAGGTCACAGGTGCCATCTGTCAACAACAACAATACATCAGTCGATAAGATGGTGACTAGAGGTGTCTTATCTCCCATACAGCTCCCATGCATTGAGGATGAAGGTAGTTATGGATCTGCTTAGCACTTTGAATGGGAGGAATATTGGTTTCACACTCAGGGTTCTCCTCACACGAAAATGAATTCTCTTTCTCTTCATGAAAATGAAAGGCATTGATACTATTGTACTCTCCACTCCTACTGGTATGATGGATTTGGGAAGTTTATATATGTATTTGTTTCAAGCTTTGTATTCCAAAGATTTCCATTTGTATTGCATGCTCTAGTATTCTCTACTTTTTGGCTGGTTTTCTTAATCTATCTCAGTTAAGTGGGCTTCTTCACCCCTCCCCTGTTTCATTATAGCTCCTCAAGGGAGGCACTCTCATCTCTCCCCTGCTAGTCGCTCATCGGTATTTAAGGTAGCCGTTGAAGCTATGGAGTTTTATCATGAGTTCATTCCTTAGGAGGACCGAGATGTCGTGCATGCCCTTGAAGTGAAAGTGAAATTGGTTAAAGAATTTAAGAAAGACAAGGAAGTCAAACATTAGGTGGGAGGAATTATCCCTAATCTGGGTTTCACCAGAACGAGGAACTCCAAATTTTATAGGTCTCTTGAAATTTATTGGCACATAAAAATCATGGTGGATTTAGGAATGATTCCTAAAGAGTAGGATTTTAGAAAACTGAAATGAAGGATAGAAACTCTGGAGGAAAAAAATAGTCAACTCATCTCAATGGTCTCTTGGATTGCAAAGTGCCATGCTAGCCCCTTTCAACCTCTTTCTGTAGGTCGTCCTTGGGTAGAGTTGTATTCAACTGTTAGAAATATGGTGGATGTTGTCCCAAGGGCTCCTCGAGTGCCTCCTTCCAATGGCTAATATAATTCTTAGATCTTTCAATTAGGCTCTCTCTATGTTTTTTAAAGTATTTGTCAAATTATTAGTATTTTCCTAGTTATTTACTTAGATTGTTGGTTATTTGGGCTTCAAGTTCTCAAACTATTTACTTTTATATTTTGGATTGGTTTCCCTTCCAAGGAAGGCTCTTAGAATTGGTATTTTGTGTTTTTGAGGGATTTTTTGAGCATCTTTTGGTATCTTAAATACTAGAAAAAACTATGTAAATATTTTTAATACTTAATATAGAACTTACTTACAAAAAAATATGGATTTGATAAGAACTAAATTTCCATTAATATTAACCCATCTAGACCCCCAAGAAGATACATTTCCTTTGATTTTGTGGACTATTGACAACCACTCTATTGTTTGGTGGACTAAAGTGCAATGGGAAATCCAAAATATTTGAAGTTCCTCTAGTTTGGTTCAAGAAGGAAGTCCAAAATTCTTGATATTTGTGACAAGGCCCCAATATGTGTGCTCCATCCATATAATTTGGATTTCTCTTTGTTTAATTTTCCCCCAAAGGCATTCAAATAATCATCTATAATTGCCTTGAAGTTTCCCTCTATGTCAAGCAATGTTCCCACCATGTGTAGCATGTCATTTGCAAATTTGGAGTGATTTAGAGATTTCACCCTATTTACTATCCAAATTCCAAGGAGAATATCTCTACTCTTTGCCTCTTTAATTTCTCTCCCAAATTATTTGACCATTATAATATACTAGGATGAGAAGAGTGGGAATCCTTGTGAACTCCTCTTGTGGATTTGAAAATACATGCTAATCTTCCATTCAGTAGAGGTGATATAGATATCCCTCTAATATAGGCTTGAATCCACCTCACATATTCATGGGGGAAGCCAAACTTATGAAGAGTTGCGTGAACAAAATAGTGATTAACTCTATGAAAGTAATTAGCCATGTCAAGATTCATTATCATGCCTTTCTCCCTATTTGATTCATTGCAGTGGAGTGCTTCTTAAACTATGATTATATTCTCTACAATTTGTGTTAGAAATAGACAAACCCTTTCCATTCCTTGGATATTAGATTTGCAAGGAACATTTGGATCCCTTTGGATATTATCATGGAGAAGATATTATAAGAAATATTAAATTCTAAATTGACTAGAAGTGATCAAATGAACATTGAGTTGACACCTTTTCCTACCTTGTAATACTTTTGGGAGTGCTTTAGATGAGACAGAGGTCCCATTTTATGATTATAATGCAAATACCTATAGAAGTGGGAAAAGAAGGCATCGAGCCTTGTAGCCTTATCTAAATACATTGACTAAATCACCTCCATTTCAAATTCAGTGATATGTTGGAATAATAATTGGTTGTTCTCTTTTTAGATGAGATAGGTAATTTGTTCCATATTCATTTGGTCACGTGCCTATTTTCAAGGGAGGTTATTTGTTGAATATAGGGATTTGAAATGTACGTGCATTGTTGTAAGAATCTCCAAGACTTGTGTGAGATGGCATTTTTTTGTCAAAGATTCCTACAATGTGGTTGTTTATTCAATGTATATTAACCTTCTTTTGAAAAAAAATCAAAGGTCAAGGATGCAAAAAAGGATGTTTGGGGATCGTGTTGCAGTATTGGGTTAGAATCCCTATATGTACCTAAAATTGTTCATATTTCCTTAGAGAAAAAAAAAAGGATAATCCTATATTCAATATGTATAAATAAATTAAGTAATCAAACCATAAACACTCAAACTATCTATTCTAATGATCCACAAAATGTGTATGACTTGCATGCCCTTAATAATAAATGTTACCAATTGTCTTGTGGGTTGTGTTGAAGTTTCCTTCAAGGACATAATAAAGGTCGTTTGAAGTGAAAAGGGATGGAACCAAGGCACCACAGGATGCAACCAAGTGATCTAATAAAAAATAAATATCTTAAGTAGTAAGAAGGAGATACTAGTAGTAATTATATCATTGAATGAAAGAAGAGTTGACGAAGATGTAAGATCCAAGCATGACCAAGAGTGTGATAGGTTATTATAAGAGATCATAAGTTCACAAACAAGATTTTGGTTTAGTATAGTTTGGAGATCTTAAATAAATACCATGTAGCGTGCACAACCCCTAGTTGAAACACATCACTACTAAAATTACCCAATAAATGTTTTTGATACTAAATCTAAATGTGGAAATAACCCACATCATGAAATCCATACACATGCAACTGTTCGTGCTTCTTAAAAAACGTAAATGTGATTTCTTAACTGTACATAGCAACAATGAAATAACATACAAAAAAATTAAACCATATAAACATGAATTAAAATGCATCATTGTTTTCACAACAAGAAATAACAACTATATATATATATATATATATAAGAGTAAATTTTACATTAGCTAAATCAACACTATACATGCATAAACACAATGAATAACAACACTTATCTTATAAAATGTGCAACCCGTTGTGGAGGAAGAATGTTCCTCCCAACCATAGCCCTTCTATTCCAGTTTTCAACAACAAGACATCTTCAATATGGGGCTATGAATCCACAAGAGATGGTGGTCCCTAAGGCTAGATAATGCCCCCCTCTCAACAGTCAATTCTCACAGCTGATTCCAATCCACCAGCTCTCTTCCCCTCAACTTTCACAATCCAAGGGATGGAATCTCCCTTCACTTCTCATAGTCCCTCGGGCCTTTCCACTCCTCTCCAGGGCTTCCAACACAAGTTGGACAAG
Source organism: Picea mariana (assembly GCA_032191745.1). Taxonomy (NCBI): domain Eukaryota; kingdom Viridiplantae; phylum Streptophyta; class Pinopsida; order Pinales; family Pinaceae; genus Picea; species Picea mariana. Next base: position 11,024 of record JASDQU011245795.1, on the reverse strand, counting down.
AATTATACTTGTTGGGACCTCAAGAATTCTATAGCTACAACAAGAATCCACCTAGAAACAAAATGTGTGCTTCCTTAGACTAATTCCAAACATGAATTCACTCACAGGCTCACAACCTCTTTATTCATGAAATTCTAGCTCCAAACAACTACCAAATGTGCCTACAAAAACTACCTTCAAGCTTCAACACTCAAAATTTCATTGATGGACAAAAAATCCATGTAAAAACAACTCTAATCTATGCAAAAATGTGAATGTACAAAATTTGGTCCTTCCCCCATACAAATTTCCTCCCTTTCTCTTGCTTGATTGACTTTCACTCTTCCTCAAGATGATTGTACACAAACCCCATGCTCTTAATAACTGTGGGATGTGACTCTCACACCCACCCTCTTACATGAATTCAATGATTGGGCTCTAGAAAACTCAATAGCTAATGGAAGGTTCATGGTAGGGATAATTTTGAAAGAAAAAGAAATAGATTTTGGTTTAATAGGCATGGGTAAACTCTCCCCCTTGGACCCCTTCCCTCTCTTGTGGATACTTATCCTCCAAATCTTTGTTTGTGTCCATTTGCACATGGAAATACATTTTATTCAATATATTCAATTTACATTATTCACATGTTACATCGCTTTGACTCTCAGCCACATACTACATTTACAATATAAATCACTTGGCTCTCGGCCATGTGTTACATCTACAATATGCATCGCTAGTTTGGGGTAGGGATAATTTTAAGGATGGAAGTTTATATTAAACTGTAGAAACTTGGGAAAGTATTACTAGTCCTTAATATGCAAAATATAAAATGTCGGCGATAGTTTTTTAAACGTTTTTAAATTTCTAAGGATTTTATATAGTTTCTATAAAATTTTGGCGATTTTTAAGGTAAAATAATTTTATTCCATGGAATTTGGGTGAATCGTTTTTAGAAAAAATGAAAATTAGAAAATATTTTTTTGGGAAAAACCATGGAAAATTATCCCATTGGAGAAATTTGTCCCCTAAAATCATCTATGGTTTGGGGTTTGAAAATGGGACTGTTACATTCCCCTCCCCCTACAAATTGAACTGTCCTCAGTGCACATAACAATACAGTTTACACATTGACATATACAAAAACATTACAACAAAATACTTGATAATTCTGCAACTTAATGACTCACGTAGAAATTTCAACCATCAAGTCCCCTTTCCCCTCAACCCACACATCGATTGGATAAGAAATCTTAGATTTGTGGCTCAAGGAACTTCAACATCCAAAATGGAGTCTTCATTCATACAAACATACATTTAGTTTACTTTAAAATTTTCAAAAATTTATGGGTATGCTTCCCACATGGCTTCCTCCTTCTCCCATGTAGCATCTTAAGGACTGTAACAAGTCTATTGAACCTTTACCAAAATGATGGATTTTTTCCTAAGCACTTTGACTTTCTAGTCCAGGATGTGCACTGGTTCCACCTGGAAATCCCCTTCTTGTTCCACCTGGATCACATTCCAATCAATCACATTATTAGGATCAAATACATATTTTTTTAATAAAGACACATGAATCATGTTATGAATTCTCATGGATGCAGGTAATGCTAGAATGTATGAAATTCATCTCAATTTCAATGAGATTCTCTTGGCTTTAACTTTTTAAAACAATTTATCTCCCACTTTGAATTCTCTATGTGTTTTTATTTTATCAACATAACTATTTTGCCTATCTTGGGAAACTTTCAAGTTCTTCATGATCTTTACCATCTATTCTTCCATTTCCTTTAACAATTTTGTCCCAATCACGACTTTGTTTGCTAGGTTATCCCAACCTGCTCGTGTATTGCATTTTCTACCATATTATGCTTCAAACGGGATCATACTCAATTACTCTTGATATCCATCATTGTAGGAAAACTCAACTAAATGGGTACAATCCTCCCACCTACAAGGCTTGTCCATTACATACATTCTCAACATATCCTCAATTATCTGATTAATTCTCTTTGTCTACCCATTTGACTCTAGGTGATATGTTCTGCTAAAATTCAATTTTTTCCCAAATACCTTAAATGACCACTTCCAAAAATTGGAAGTGAACTTGAGATCTCGATCTGACACTATTTCCTTAGGCACACCATGTAGCCTAGAAATTTCTACCATGTAAATTTTTGCAATATTGGCTTCCTTATGAGTTACTTTTATCGGAATGAAAATTTCAAACTTTGTAAGCTTTTCCACCACTACCATGTTGGAATCATGTTGTCTTGATGTCCTAGGTAATTTGGTAATGAAATTGATAGTAACAACTTCCCATTTCTATTCAGGAATGGGCAATGGTTGCAAAAATCCTACTGGATGTTTTTGCTCATCCTTTACCTTCTAACACTCCATGCATCTGGCTAAATAACCAATGACATCATTCTTCATACCAAGCAAAAAAATATTGGCTTCTTGTTGTTATAATATTTTTCTAGTATCATGGATGTCCAACATATGGCATATTATGCATCTCTTTAGAACAAAATTTCTAGATTAATGAGAATTGGGAACATAAAATTTGTTTTGAAATAAGAGGATTTCATCTTCTTCCAGCTTGTAATATTTATATTTTTGTTGTATATCACTTTGTTGTAAGCTTTATTTGATTTGCACATAATTCTCATATGTTGTTACAACCTCTAGAATTCTATCTTTTAAATATGTCATCTACATACTAATGGTTGTAGAATGCATTTTATGCACCCTTATGTTGAGTGTATCATCCACCTTGTTCTCTTTTCCTTTTATGTGCTTTATGTTAAATTTATATTCACTAAGAAATTCCAACCATCTAGTTTGTCTAGCATTTAGTATTGGATGTTCAAACAAATATTTTAGACCACTATGGTCTGTCCTTAATTCATTTTTTTTTCCATAGGGTAATCCATCCACATCCTTAAAGAATTTACTATGCCTACCAAATCTAAGTCATGTGTAGCATAATGCATTTCATTTTCCTTCAATTTTATGGATTCATAACAAATTACATGTCCATTTTGCATAAGAACTCCATTGATCCCTTCCTTGCATGCATTGGTGCACACAAAAAAATCCTCATCTAGATCTAATAGGTTCATTGGTTAGCAAATCCTTTAAGCACTAGAAATTATCTTCACACTTAGCAATCAATTCAAACGGTAATCCTTTCTTTTGCAAAGATGTTATTGGGTGTGCAATCTTGGATAATCCCTCAATTAATCTTTTGTAGTAACCAGCTAGACCCATAAATGATCTAACCTCTGAAATGTTTGTTGGCGTTGGCCAACTTTTAATTTCTTCAATCTTTTCTGGATCCACGACTATTCCATCTTCTAAAACAATTTGGCCCAAATAATGGATCTACTTTTGATAGAAAGTATATTTTACTCAATTTGGAATACAATTGGTGCTCTCTCAACACTTGTAGCACCATCCTCAAATGTCTCTCATGCTCCTCTTCCGTCTTGGAATAGATAAGAATATCATCCAAGTATACAATTACAAACTTGTCCAGGAAATCTATGAACACCCCATTCATCAGACACATAAATGTAGTGGGTGCATTTGTCAATCCAAAAGGCACCACCACAAATTCATAGTGTCCATACCTTGTCTGAAAGGTTGTTTCGCTGGTATCTTCTTCTTTGATTCTCACTTGATGATAGCTTGAACTCAAGTCAATCTTGGAGAATATCTTTTCTCCTTTTAGATGATAAAAAACATCATCAATCCTTGGTAAATGATATGTATTCTTGATTGTAACATTGTTTAGTTGTCTAATGTCTATACATACCCTCAATGTTCCATCTTTTTTCTTGACAAAAAGAAATGGGGCAGCCCAAGGGGAAACACTTGGGCATATGTACCTTTTATTCAACAAATCTTCTAGCTTCATTTGCAATTATTTAATCTCTGACGTGCTCATTCTATAGGGAGTCTTAGACACTGGGGAATCTCCATGCATTAAAACAATATTACCAACTTAACGAGAAATTTGTCGAGTTCTCATTTTTTCAAGGGTCACATTTTTTACCTCGTTTTTAAAAATGGTGCTACCAGTAGCACCCCCCTCCCTTTTTAAGTGGTATTTTGATATTTTAATTTTACTGATCCATAATATTTCACAATTATTTTTTTAAATGATTATTTTTCATCTATTTTCAATTTTTAAAATTTTTTTTTAACGATGTTTTTAGTCATTTTACCATACTTCTTTCAATATTAATTTTTTTTTTTACCATATACTTTTTTGGAATTTTTCTTTTTTATATAATTGTGTCTCCTTAATTAATTTATAGTTCCATACTTTTAAAATATAGTGGAAAACATCATTTTTAACAAATTGTTTACCTTTACTTCAATACATAAAAAATAATCGTAATTAAATAACACTATTTTTGAATATTTAACCAAAAAATATAATTTTATTTTATTTTTATAAACCAAAAACTAAAAAAACTAAGGAAAAGAAAACAATTGAAATTAATAAAAGAAAATTAAAAAATTTTAAAGCAAATTTATA
>JASDQU011245794.1:0-25950 GCA_032191745.1 Picea mariana | reverse complement strand
ATAACTTAGGAAAATGGGGGTTTTCTAAGTTATGTAAGGGAATAATGGTGCAACAATGTGAAATAAGTTAGAAAAAAGGGGCTTTCCTAAGTTATGTAAGGGAATAATGGTGTGAAAGTATGTATCACAACAGATGCATAGACTATGATGGTGTATATCGATAAGACTTAGCCTTTTGGGCTAGGTGTGTGAATAAATGGTGATAACAATGAGAGAGGGGGGTTGAGGGGATAAGTCTTTATTATTATAATTTTATTTTACCCACCTTTATTTTAGTGAGAAAACGAGGAGGTCACACGAGATTCTTGGGGGGGGCATGTTATTCCTTGGAGATGATTATATAAACCATGTTCTTGATTGTGTGGGGGATTTTCATTCAATGTTTCATCATTTGGTTCTTCACTCATTCATCCTTTCTCACTCTTGGTTGGTGTTTGGGAGTGGAAAGTGAATTACTGGAGATAGTGAGTCGTGGATGGTTGGCTATAGGAACAACTGGTGTTTTCTAACAAGGTATTGATGCATGTGTGCATGATATTGTTGAAAATTGTTAAAGGATTGTCCACGGTTGAGAATCATTGGAGTTCCAACATTGCATTTCCCTAACCAGTAGTAGTGAGATCCCTAGAAAGAAGTGGAACAACCTGAGGGATTGCATTGCAGAGAAGGGGGTTCATCTCTTTGGGTTGTGTAGGATTAAGGGGAAAGCGAGATGGTAAAACAAGATTTCTGTGTAGTTGAGAAAATATGAGAGATGATTGCTGACTGGTTTTGGAAATTGAGAGTTGACCTAAGACTCATCCTTGTGGATTCATAGCCTTAACTCGGGGGTGACTGGCTATGGAGAGAGTTATAATAGAAATTTCTAAATTTGGGTGGAATGCCCAACATCTACAACCAACTGGTGAATTGATTCATAAAAGTAAGTTATCTCTCTGTTTCTTTGAGTTTATATGTTAATCCATAGACAAATCCCATGTTATGTATAAAACCCTTTATTAAGCCCTAGATATTGAATTATCACGTTTCTAGTGTTATATTTGTATGTTGGCTAGAGCCCTTCATTATAATTCTACCCTTTGTCTCCTATATATATGCCAAGGAGACCTAGTGTTAGTATCATCTTATCTCATTTCATATTATATTATGAATTGGATATATTGTAAAAGGACGTTTCCCTCTCGAAGTGGGTTGTATTCTTGTTGTAACATTTTATCAGTGAAGGTTTAGACTAGAAAATTTTCAGGAGTTTAATAAGTCATATCATATTACTATAGAAAAAAATTCCATACTTATAAGGGATCAAAGTTGAAAGATATATTAGGAAAAAGGTCAACAATCCAGTGATATTACAAATTAAGGGTTTGAAAGGTACATAACTTACAATTGGTATAATGTTTTATTGGAGGATCTATTTTTGATGATTCAAAATTTTTTATAAAGAGGGAAAATAGGAGCATTATTATTTTTTCACATGGAAACGGTTCTATAAGAAATAATATTGGTACTCCTCATAAAAACTCAAACATAACTTCTACATAAAATGAAGAATTTAAAAACATGATAACCCAATTGATGAACCTAGTTTATGAAATGAGTGTTAGTATGTTGAAACTAGTGGATTTGAAAAATTATCAAGAATAAGTTAAAAGATAATTGGAAGATCAAATACAAAAGAAATTGGATGAAAATAAAAATAACATTGAAAAGAAGATGAATGAAAATAGTGCACATATGGAAAATAAGATGGATGAATATATGTATCAAATGGAAAAAAAATGAATGAAATGAAAAAATCCATAGAATCCATTTTCTTAAAGGGGTCCCTAAAAGGGATATGGAGATCCAAGGAAATCCTAAAAATAAGGAAAACAATGGTGTTGAGACTGAATCACATATGGGGAGTATTTTATCACAATTAGAGAGCACCAATATTGAATTTCAAAATTATTCATTACTTCAAGATCCACATCATCAAGGATTCAAGTCAGCGCGAAGGAACTATTTCATTCCAAAGATCAATATGAGGAAGTTTTATGGTAAATATCCTATAAAATGGATATTCCAGATGGAGCAATACTTTAATCTACACCAATTTCCAAGATTACAAAAGGTACCTATTGCATCCTTATATTTAGAAAATGATCAATTTGTTTCGTATCTGTTATTGCACAGACTGTATCTTGGCAAAGCCAACCAAAAACAACAAATATGAGACGCAACTGGGAGTAAGAAACATTGTCACCTTATCAATTACTTCCCTCTTTTTAGTGATGAATGATTCCACCATAAGGGAGGCTTCTCGTGTGACCTTGGAGGTGGGGGTGGTGAGTATAAGGAAAAGATTTGTAAATGATCCCTCCTTTGGTTACTAGATGAGAGTGCTTAGGGTTTGGAGAATTAGGACTTTGGAAGAGAAGAGAGGTAGGTTGATCGATAAACTGTAAAACCAATGTTATATCCAATATCTCAAGACCAAAAAACATGAAAATATACCCCCGAACACTAGGGAAAACAACAAGAAGCCTTGTTGTCCTGAAATTTGCAGCAGATAATAGTAAATATCAACAAGATAAAATAATAACAACTGCAATAATTTACAATATTACTAACAAATGATAGCAATGAAAGCTTGTGACTAGTAGATAACTTTCCAATATTTAAACCACAAATTTGATGGTTGAGATAGGTTGTACGCAAGTGTTATCAGAAAAATATAATCATAACTATATGGTTGTAGAAATCATTTGTTACATCAACAACTTTTCACCATAGAAATTAGAAAATAACCATGCCAATTTATAGCACTTGAAGAGTAGATCAATTTGCAATATTCAAACACAATTTTCTACGATGAAAAAAGTACGTAAACAATTGAGTGAGAGAAGTTTTGTTGCAGTGCTAATGTATGTAACATTAAATTAATTACAACAGAAATAAATACCCCAATGAATCAATATGTTTTAACATGAATATATATCTTAGAGTAAGAACGTTTTTTCTAACAATTGAAAGATTACAAGAGATCACTTTTCACATTTTTAATGCATAATTTTATGTTCTCCAATACAAACAGTGCCTTGTCTATTGGTTAATGGAGTCATAACATCAAAGATAAGTTAAATATATAATAATAGAAGACTTAAACCCTTATATTCCAAGTTGTAGCTCTAAGATTACTCACCTAGCTTGCTAGTTGATGGGAAACTAGGTTTTTAGAGACTAGGGGGATAGACCAGCCTAACCCCTAGTCTACAAAACCTAGACAAGAAATTATTCAAGGAGGTAGACACTACTAACCCTCAAATCAGTCCTTGAATGGCCTCCTTTCACAAATAATCCTAAGGTTTCTTCAAGAAACAATAATCCAAGCAAGTTGCAACAAATTAACCTTAAACATCAACAAACCTGAGAGAATGATCATCCAAGAAGTATCCAAAGTCACAAACCATACAAGAGTATCATATGGTCTCATTTCCATGGGTTCCTTTGTGGAGGGTTCACTGAATCCTTGTACCCTAGGATAACCACCAAGGTGAAAAATGGTAAAAAAATTAATTCCAAGCAAACGTTTCATAATCAGAAAGAAACCTATGAAACTTATTTGGATGACAAAAATATTAAAAATGATACTCACCATGAGACTCGACTAGTTACCGCATGAAGCAATACTTATCTCCCTCTGCAGTCTAAGTTAGTATGGTGGACATTGATCTGTTTTCGATGGCGATGGTGAAGTGTGGTGAAGAAGAGGGGCTCTGTGATATGTGTTTTCCATCCAGATCTCGACACTCCATATCTGCTACCTGTAGGCCACGAGACATCATATCCTATGTTACCCCTAGGATGGGGGGGTAACAATATCAATGGATTTGCGAAATAAAAAATAATTCTATTATCTCTTGGTCCCTTTTTACAGATGAATTGATGCCACATTATGGGGATATTAAGAGCAATGCATTCTTTATTCAATTGATAAATCTTCAGCAAAAAGGCTCAGTTATAGAGAACATTCAAAATTTTGAAAAGATCATTATTAGGGTAAATAAAATTCACGAGGATAAGTTTTTATATATCTTTATGGGAAATTTAAAGGAGAACATTCAACATGAGGTGCATCTCTTCCAACTTAAATCCTTAGAGAAAGATTTTAGTATGGAAAGGAAAGTGGAAAAATAATATGGATTATAGAAGGGTGGCCACTAACAACTATAGAGAGAACAATGTTCCCTCTACTAACCCCACTCAACTGAAAAGGTTGAAAGATCAACAAATGGATGAAATAAGAGAAATGAGACTATGTTTCAATTTTTACAGCAAGTACAGTAAGGGGAATAAATGCGGTGAGAAGAAACTATTAAATATAGAATGTAAAGAGTAAGAAGATCAATAATTGGGACCATCACAAGATATACATATTGAAGATACTAATCCAACAATATCTTGTCATGCATTGGCCAACATCAATACTCTTATTGGTGCAAGCCATTTTGGGGAGAAGCACAACAATTAAAGAAGGCAATTAGAAAATGGACCAGAAAAGGAGCATGCACCAGAAAACAGGGAAAATAAGCGTCGAGAAAGAAGGAAATTCAAAGGAAGGATGGAAGAGGCATATCAATGAGGAAAATGGTTGGATTTTGGACCAACCACACTTAGGGAGTTATAAAGTGGAAAAACCTAATCCACCTAAGGTTAGTGGCTTAAGGTTTTGGTCATTGTTGTAACATGCATTTTACCCTTTTTTTAATATAAATATGTGATGTAAGGATCATGAGGATGATCTTAGCTACTGTTGGGAGAATTATCAAGCTAGTGTTGGAGATTATCTTAGAGTCAATTTTTGAGACATAGATATGTATTGTAATCGAGGGAAAGTTTGAAAGATGTGGAGCTTGGTGCGATCTTTTCAACCTCAATTATACTCATTTGTAATGTGCACAACACAATGAATTTTGATGAATAATAATAAAAGAGCAAAGAAATCCAAATCTTTGTGGATGTAGCCCAAGGGGGGTGAATCATGATAAACTTTGTGGATGTAGCCCAGGGGGTGTGAACCACGGTAAACTTTGTGTCTCTGTGTGGAATGTTGTATTATTTCTTGTTATTGTTTATGTATGATGAATGAGTGAATATGGTAAGTAGTAAAATGCAACACACAATAGAATGATAGGATTGTTACTACGTAATGAAACTTATTACATAATGGTATATTTGGATTTAATAATGTGTTAGGATAATATATATGTTGTATGTTTAGGTAGAAAGAATGTCGCTCATCCTTTCAAAAACCCCCCTTCTAATATTGCAGACATATGGGTCCTACAGTCACCCATAAGCCATCTTGGGTGAGACTTCATTATGCACTCTTTGTGTAATGTTTCCTTCTGGTCTCCAAAAGGGCCGATGATTTGCAAGGTTTTGTTGGAAACCTAAAGTAGATCCCGGGTCAAACCTAAGAATCCAACAACTCCACAAACCCTCAATATACAAGGATACATCAAAAATAAAAAAAGGTAACAATGTTGATTGATTTTGGTAGTACCCATAACTTCATCAATTACAAATTAGAAAAAGATCTCAATTTCTTTGTATATACAACACTAGATTTTGAAGTAATAATTGGAGATGGAGGTACCATAAATTGTTCTTGGAAGTTCCATAGTATTAATATCAATATGGGGGAGTATTTTTTGGATAGTCCCATGATTTCCATATAAATGGGTGGTGATGATGTTGTATTAGGGGTCCAATGGTTACAATCATTGCGAACAATGGCCCTTAATTTTCAATATCTTTTCATGGCATTTTCTTTAGAAGGAAAGGAAATTGAGCTTAGAGGTATCCAAGGGAAACCATATAAGGTGATAAGCTCTAATAGCATGACATGATTACTAGGAAAGGGAAACCATGGTGTAATTTCACAATTTCGCTCATTAGATTTTTAAGCATCTATTTCCTCTTGTCCATTGCATCTCCAATTAGTTATCAAAAATCATTCCATTGTATTTGGAGAAATTCCTAAGGGTCTTCCATCTACTCGATATCATGACTATGTTATTCATATGAAACCAAGAAGTGCATCGCCTAACATTAGGCCTTACAATTATCCATATGCAAAGAAGAGTAATATTGAGCATATGATCCAATAAATGTTAGAGGAAGACATCAACCTAGCCAAAGATATTTATCTTCACTGGTGGTGATCATTACGAAAAGGGATGGTTCATGGCATGTTTTTCCATATTATAGACATGTCAACAAAATGACCATCAAATATAAGTTTCCTATTCCTATCATCGTCGATGAATTATTATATGAATTCCATGGATCAATTTTCTTTACTAAGTTGTATCTTCATTTGGGATATCATCAAATCAGAATGACAAAAGAAGACATTCCCAAAATAGATTTCATAACCCTTGAAGGTCGTTATGAGTTTTTGGTTGTGCCATTTGGACTTACTAATGCACCTTCAACATTTCAAAGCTTGATGAATTCTGTTTTCAATCCCTTCCTTAGAAAATTTGTATTAGTATTTTTTGATGAAATACTAATCTACAACAAATCTTGGGAAGAGAATGTACAACACATTGACAACATATTACAATTATTGGAAGAGAAACAAGTTTATGAAAATCATTCCAAGTGTGAATTTGGGGTTCAAGAAGTGGAATATTTGGGTCATATTGTATCTCATGAAGGTGTAAAAGTGGATCCTAACAAAATTAAATCTATGAGGGAATGGACAATTCCAAAAACATTGAATAAGCTTAGAAGAATTTATTATGCCAGGCATCACGACCTCCCTTTTTCTTGTTCATTTTTCTTGTAAGTCTCTCTCTCCAAGAAAATGGGACACCTATTTTCTTCTATACAAGCTTGCTGACTTGATTTTTTTTTAAATGACTGATCTTCATTTTCCTCTCTCTAAACAAGTCACCTTATTTTGAATTTGGTTTGAGTGAATCTGTTTCTATTATACTTAGATGAAATGTGAGAAATTGTTCTTTGGAGATTGATAAAGTTAATTCCAACTCCTCTGGTATGTACTAAAGGATTTCCATTTAAGTTCTTTGGTTTTAACCGGATGACTTCCCCCAAAATCCTCCAGAAATCTTAATCGAATATCAAAAAACTTGAAGCTAACCCCTCTGGTTCACTCGGAAGAGTTATTACAAACTCCTATAATTAAACCAGAGGATTTCCCATATTCTCCTCCGAAATACACCAACTCACTTTGTGTTAATTCCCTTGGTCTCATCGATGTATTTCCCAACATTTTCTTTGGGGTACCTAGAGATTTTCCTTGATACTCTTCTGGGACAAAAGTTGACACTGGTAGACTTTACATTAACATATCAGGTGTACATCGAAGACTTTCTTACCATGTCCTTCGGTGCATACTGGGGACCTTCCCATTAATGCCTCTAGTTCACACTGGAGGAATTCTCAACATCGATTCTAGTATAATATTTTAAACCCCTCTGGTTGTATTAATTGTGTTCGATAGTCATAAAAGGGAGCTCCCATTAACCATTTTAACCATTATCATTTTTGAGCACTAGAGAGAAAAAGGAAGTGTTGATCACTCAATTGATGATATTTTCATTTACAAAGGCATTCGACCAATCGACACTTAACCTTTTCCCAACGTCCACGTGGCATCTCTATCCAAGGTAGAAACTAATCTTTGCTCGACATTGATATATGTTTATAAATGCTTTAAGAGTTAGGGTTGGGGTTTATTAGGGATAGGGTTTTGGTGTATTTATACTAGCTGAGGCTTCCATTTCTTTCGGTTTTCCTCTTGACCTCCCCTTTTCCAGTTAATATCCTATGTCTTTAAAACACTCTCACTCCGGTATCAATCACCACTATACACTTTTCATATTCCACCCATAGTCTCGTGAAATCTTTTCTCATGGTCTCATCTCTCAAGAATCTACCCCTGAAGCCATGCCATATTCATACCTTTAGTACCAAAAAACCCATGAACTAATTATGCCCATGGTTTCTAATGAATATGTCCATTCTTCGAATTCGTGTAACATTGTCCTTGATATGTAAACAACTCTCGGTCAAGCGTACTTAGGGAAACATTCCGAGTCTTTATGCATAGTGTGTACAATGTTTTTCAAAATGTCCACTTGTTGTTTTAAATCCATGTTAGCACCCTCAATTGGATCCATGAGTGCATGGAACTCCTAAGCTCACACCTATCCACAATAATTTTCAGGCCCTAAAATATCTGATCAATGACCTAATCCTGGGCGCATAGACCCTAACTCATGCCTAAATATCCTTTGACACTTAGCCAAATTTTCAGGTTCCCTTTGTATTTAAGAGAATTTGGTAAGATCTGTTTCAATACCTCTAGAGATATTAGCATGATCCTTTCTAGTTATTTACTGAACCACTTTGTAATATTTCCTTCGATCCCACTAGAAGAATTTTTTTGGTAGCCTCTGGTTTCATTGAAAGAATTCATGAGATTGTCATCGGTTCATTCGGAGAAATTAACATTATCATCTCTAGTGATCTAAAATCATTTTATACGATCGTTGTCTATATTTACCAGAGGGTCTAACATAATCTCCTCTGGTGGAAACGAAAAATATTTACACCATTGCTTCTGATCCACCAGGAGCCCCTTGTGAGATCAATATAGGTATTCACCAAAGACTTTATTGTGACTACCATGATAACCAAAGTATTTTTCAATATTACCCCTGGTCTCATCGAAAGACTGAACAATTATCACAATCACTTCTGGTATTTACCAGAGAAATCAATAAGATTATTTCTAGTCCATATGGAGGACTTGGTAAGATCTCTTGCAGTCACCTTTGAAGAACTTAATATTATCATCTATGGTTATTGACCAAAGCACTTTACACAATCTTCATTGGGAGTTATTGGGAGACTTAACTTCACAAGATTGCTTCTAGTCTTAACTGGAGCACTTCATGTCATCATCGCCAGTGTTCCCCGGATGGGTTAACATGATCACCTTCAATTTTAACCAAAGTAATTTCCCTGAGCTCTGGCAGTGTGACCGACAAAAATTACACTAAACCCTTTTGTATATAGAGAAGTAGTTCCCTAAAACTATTCCAACTTCATTTCTTTCAATATAGCAGTATGTTCACCAACCTTCTAGGATTTTTCCTCAAGAAAAGACAAATTCCTCACCAAAAATTGAATCCCCACAATGTTTCCAATCATCTTGTCCTCCTCGGATGATGATCTCTCTCCCAACATCGATTCAAGTGAATCTTTTGGTACTTAACACATGGTTTACTTAAGTAGATTTATTTTCCACACCTATGTTTATAGCTCCTGATATGATCATGCTTATTTTTCTGTCCTTATTTTATTTTTGGATTGATTTTGTTTATGCATTGCAAAATCATAAATGTCTCCAAAAAAGAAGGTGACAAGTAAAGCATATGCCATAGAAGTCTCTGGGAGTGGTAGTCAACATGAGGATGAAATTGACACTGCAGGTGCAATTCATGATGACACAATGAGAATTTTAGAGAAAGGAGGCGATTTTCCCATATGGGGTGACATATTCCAATTGTTCAAAAAAAAAAAAAATCCTCATTGATTCTGAAGACCAAGTTGAGCTTAAATTTTTCAAGAATTTCAAGGAATCAAGAATACACTAAGTAGAAGCTCGCTCCATAGTATTTTCCCGTGCGTATGTCATCACTTAGATGCTCAAACACATAGACCTGGAGAACAGGTACATATGAAATGCTAGGGGATATCCCATATATTCATTCCAACCTGCGGATCTAGGAAACATTTACCATCTAGAGAAAGGAACTTGAGAGATAAATGATGAAATTCTTGGTGGATTTACGCACACGGTGAAATACTTGTTCTGCATCTAATATAAACAAGGTAAATAATTCAAACACAGACCGACCTGCGATTACCCCACAACCGCACTAAGGAATCCATACCACTACATCGTGGATATGCTTTGTAGATTTTACAGAGAGCCAGATTCTTCCAAGTTCCCTTTTTGATATATGCCACTAATCCAGTACTGTGCAGACGAAGGGTATCATTCAATTGGGCTGATATATTGTCAACACACGTAACATAGTCTATCGTAGTTGTCAAAGGAGTTGAACCTAAAACATTTCTGGATTTTCACATGTCCTCATATCTTCTGGATGTCATGTGCATGGCACAACAATATCCTAAGATGGGTTGGGCATGGAATCCCATATACCTAGCCTTCCACATCTATTGAATAGTTCTCTGGGAGAGAAAGTATAAAACATAGTACTAGAGGATATGTGATCACTTTCTGGCCCCATTATATGAAATTATTTTTTGCACACCATCCCCATGCATGACCGACAAGGAATTAACAATAATAATAAGGATATGGGACTAGTACTTAATGGATCACGACACATACATCAAAATATACAGAGCCACCAAAGCTCAACATTTTCTCCTTAGATTTTTCCCAAACAAGTTGGTGCTCTGGGAAGTGGCTTACCAAATAGTGATAAATAGGGTTGTGGCACTGATCTACTGAGAAAATAAATCTATTTCCCCCCCACTCCCATTGTGCATCGACTCGTACTCATTCAAAAACACCAAGTAGGACTAAGACAAAGTGGTTGTGTTACTTTCATATCACTTTGGAGAAGAGCGATTCAGAAGGAATGACCTGAAGAAATTCATAAAATAATACTTTAATAAGCTTGGTTTCCAGTGGGAATACACTTTGATCACATGGGAGGAGGAGGAAGTCCATTGTGGTGCCAAGACATATGGTGAGGTCGTTTCCAAAAGACAAGGAAAACACCTAAGAATAATTGAGGATGGATAAAAAGACTACGAGGTAGCCAAGAAGAAAGAAAAATAAGAGGCAATAATAAAATCATCTGTTGCAACTACATCTCCTCAATCTGGATCAACGAAAGAAGAAGTATTGGTGGAATATATGAAGAGGAGGAAGAAATAAAATACCCACAAGAAGAAGGAGGATTTTGTAGAAAAGAAAAGGAAAACCGATGAATCTAGAGCTAAAGCTAAAGATAATGCAACAAAACAACAATTAAAGCAACAAAAGAAGAAAAGGTAGTTAATAAGAAAGAAGTTGAACAACAAGAAATAGTTGAAAAATATACAACATATGCAACAATAACAACAAAAGTGGCACAAAAAGAAACAAATGAGGCTAATGAAAAGGAAACCAAGGAGGAGTAGTGCAAGAAATATGAAGAAGCTCAAAACAACGATGCATCTCCAATGGAAACTGATATCCTAGAGATATCAACAGGAGATACCAATAGTCACACTCAATTCGACAAGCTAGATCCAAGGATTCTCACCCCATACAAGCCTATCAAGGTTCCCAATATGAAGAAATTCATATATGATATGGCCACGGGATATATTTTATAGGAGAAAATAACAAAAGTGTCAGTCATGGGAGTAAATCGAATATCATTCCTCACACAGACCCCAATCATAAAGAACGTCAGTGAGGATATGATATCCATAGCCTTTGCTGGCACCACTTTCACTACGATGAAAAAACATAAAATGAAGAACTTATGCTTCCAAAACCATGAGGAGAATTCTAGAATCTGAGAGCTGGAAGAGCAGTTCAAGCAAGTGAAGGTAGATGAGGGCATCCTGAAAGAGTTCAAAGCCAATACAAACAAAGTCAAGGAATAAATAGAGGAAGCAATCATAGACATGTATGCACACTTGCACCATTTTCAATAGATGAAATCCACTGTTATGGAACAACATAACCATGTATATGCCAAGACAAATCATTTCATCACTATCTAGGAAGGTATAGATATAGATGTTGATTATTTTGGTTGGTTTTCATTGATGTCAACCCTTGAATAAAGTTTGGTAGCAAATTTCGATAACACAAAGGTTTGGGTAATGGACGCACGTTTGTTTGATGTATAATGGTATGAGTTTTAATATATTTAAAGGTAATACTATTCTAAATGGATATTGCATGTCATGCCATTTCCGGTGGTATGTGGAACGTCACATAACTCCTCGCGGTTAGAGAGTTATGGCTATGTGAAGTTGGAAAACCCTCATGAGTCATCTAGAAGCCCCAAAAGGTCAAAGTAGTCAAAGTGGTTGCAAAGAAGAAATTATTTAAATAATAAAGTGAAGTGATGAGTGTACTATAAGTCAAATTGGATACAAAGTAAATTGTTTAAATAATAAAGTTAATGGAGAAATTACTAAGTGGACAAGTGGTTAGAAGTGGGTTAGCCCTAAAATAAGGAAAGTGGTTTAAGATGGTTAGAAGGTAACCCCTTGAAGAAGCTACAAAAAAACATAAATAAGAGGAAAGGGTCTCCCATTTAATTACACTTGAGAATATTAAATATCTACAAGTGACTGAGGTAACCAAAGGATATCTAAGACGAAATTCAGAGGGAAGGTGAAGTAAACAAGGCCAAAATTCAAGGCAGGGTAAATTCTTTTGATGATTCCTTCTAAGGTATGTTATTTACAGGTCATTTCACCATTTCCGCAATAACTGTTTTTTCTAGAATGATTCAGACGGTGAAATTTGGAGGTTGTTGAGGAAACATATCCAAGTAGTTATGATAAAAAATTCATCTTGTGGGTTGTTGTATTTTTGGAGTTACACTCTGTGGAAAATAGGGTTTGTGGCTAGTCCTAAAACTAGTCTAAAACAAGTGTTTCAGGTAAAAATGTCATAACTTCTTCATAACAGATCAACACTGAGTAAGACCAAATGTGTTGGTTAGAGTAAAGTCTTTAGTATTCTTTGTACCATTTTTAGATCCATACAACAAACATTCTGTGTGGGTCACACTCTACAAGTTTTCTCTCTAGAATAAGCCAGAATTCAACAAGGTATGTCATTTTTGCTATAACTCCTTTTATGAGAGTTTCCAAGTAGTGAAACTTAAAGGAATTTTATAAAAGGCACTGAAGAACATTGTGTACTATTTTCATATCTTTATTCATTACAGGTACATAGTTATGATTATTTCAAGTTAGGGTTGTTGACTAATCCAAAATTAGTCATGTGCGACTAAAGTAAAGCTTGATGAAAATGATAGTCTCTTGTTGTTAAAGTTAAGGAAGGTTTGCAGGTATGTGATCATATACACTAGCTCTATTACGGAGTTAAAAATCATATTTGGATGATAAAATTGATGAGGAATTTTGGTTGAGGTACATGTTGGGTACATGGTGTTGGTGATGAGAGTCACCCTCAAATTATAGGAGGATAAACCTAACACCCATCAGAATGTTTTGTAGAGGTAGGTTTATGAATGGAGGTCAAATGGACAAAGCTCAGTGCAAGAATGTTTTAACACAGAAACTGGATAAGCAATGCATAAGGAAATGAGGTCCTCATTAACTTTGGCTAGTGGTTAAGGCTAAATATGAGAAGAAGGAAGAATTAGTGAGAAAGGTGGACAAGTATGCCATGAGCATCCGGCCTTCAAGCAACTTGGTGAAGAAAAAATCAGGCACAAGAGTACTCTTGAACTCAATTTTAATATACTGAAATATATCACAACAGTATTATAATCAAACCTCCATTACAATACAACTACAAAAAATTGTATGGATCATCCATGCACGAGCATGTCATCATAAGAGGAAATAAGAAAACGAAAGAAAATACTGAAACATGTCACAACAACATTATAATCAAACCTCCATTACAATACAACTACAACACCTCGTCTAGATATTCCATGCAGAAGTGTTTTAGCACAAAAGTAAACATGATGATGAAAGAAGCTGACTTCTATTAATGAGAAAGTCTCAGGTCTCATACCTAACCAGAGAACAACTCTGGTATCAAACTATTACAAAATAGGGAGCTCTGCTCAACCATTCAACCTTAACAAATTCTTAAACTGATCTATTTATACTCAGATCAGTGGAAAACTGCTAGGAGAGTCATCTAGCCATCCCATCCAAGTCTTTTCGTTTGTGCATCCTTCTGTTAGATTATGTGTGTTTCCTCTTGTGAGATGAAAAATCAGATCAGTATGGCCCTGCGGAAAAAAGCGTCCATCGTGGTACCTCAAGCTGAAATTTTTATCTCCACGGCCATACCCTCCATGCGTTCTATTTATGGAGTGAACCAAGGCTTCAACTACCAGTCCTTATTCATTAACTGAATTCTCCTTGGGATCGGGATGTGGCTTGATGACTAGGGGGAGACCACGTGTTGTTGTTGGATTCAATGCTAGATGGGCACGTGATTTCGGGGCCGTCGAAAGTGGTTTGGACCCATGCCGCTTTTGGGCCCAAAATGCACCACCTTCCACCACGTAGCTCTCTCGTGATACCGTGGTTTGGATTTCATCCCACTCAAGTAATTTTAATGCCCAAGCATGTTGCATCATCAAAATGACTTGTGGCCGTTGATATGGTCACGATCTGGGATCTGGGAGCACCTGTTATTTTAGCATCCCCACCAAATCTTTATCCTCCTGCCAACTATGGAATCCTTCCAACCACGTTTAGAGATGGCACTAAATTGCAATGCATATGGGATCTCCTCCATGTAAAACTGCACTCGCTTGTTTGCCTGTGCTCATGGCTGTCACCTATGACCCTTGACAACTTCATGTGATAACACATGGCTGAGACAAGTAGTTGATGACTTGGCACATACATGAGGTGTATAGTTGATGATGTTGGTACATCTTGATGAGTCATAGTTTATGTGTATTTTATGCATGATTGGTGCACATTTGGTCCATGGTTGATGCACTCGTTGATGGTACAGGTTGAGGTACAGGTTGGTGCATGGTTGATGCACTTTTTTATGGTACAAGTTGATTACAGGTTGTTTGGTACATGTTGTTACAGGTTGATTGGTACATTTTTACAACAGTATATCTCATAGTGATAGTGTGACAGGGGTTCCATCATTCTACTTCTATGACAGGGAAATTGGATCAGGAAAGGACATGTGGTTGTAGCCACCTTCCAGTTGTAGCCGTAGAACATAGGGGGTTGTAGCCTCCTTCTAGTTGTAGCCAGAGAATTGGGGAGTTGGAGCTCCCCTCAAGTTGTAGCCTAAGAAGCTAGGGGGTTGGAGCATCCTTCTAGTTGTAGCTGGAAAACAAAGGAAGTTGGTTCTTCCAATGAATGTAATTCTTAAATACATATAAGAAAAATCATTCTGTGGTTTTCTCCCACTATGGGTTTCTACGTAAAAACACTGGTGTATTATGTATCTGTATGATTGCTCATTTGTTGATTGTTTATTTACTCTGAAACTATTGGATGATAATGCTACATTGATATAAAACTTGCATTTTATGGTTAAAAAGGATTATATTTTTCTATTATTGATTCACTCATGCTCTCAGTAATCCAACAATTGGTATGATGGGAAATTTGTTTTTTAATATTATGAAATTAAAGAATAGAGTGAATTTTGTTAAAATCAAAGCAAATGCTTATGAATTCCATAACGAAAATGGTCACTTGGGTCTTACTCAAAGAGGCATTGGGAAGAGAAAATTTGTAAAATTTATGATACAAAGGAGTTCATGGATTAACACCATTTCCTTTTAACTTGTCCTTGTTATGACTCTATTAGGGATATATATGGGGTTAAATCTCTATGTAATAGGGTTAAATATATACATATATAATAAGAGTTGGCCTAATAAAGGGTGCACATGAGAAATGACTGAGAATATGTATATATAGAGGTCAATATGATCATTATTGTATTCCTGGACTTATAATTTGAATTTTGGATTCATGGATGTACTTGGGTTATTTTGAGAAGGAAGAGAAGATTCAAGAAGATCACCACAAATCACTTGAAGAATGGAATTCCAACTCATAGATATACAAGAAAAACATGATGGTATTCTCTCAAAAGAAAGAGCAACTGAAGATCAAACACATAAGATAGAATATGTTGTTGTCTCTAAAAATACGATGGGTGTTAATGGTGTGTAGAATGGAGAAAATCCATCAATGGTGGAACTCCTCATTACCAAGAAATCTAGTCAGAAAGATAAGAAGGTAGACATCAACGTTACCAAGGAAAATGATTGTAGAATCATTAATACTCATGGAATAGGGCATTAAGGAATCCTTGCATGAGAAGATATTATGAAAGACCGACAACTACAACACATTGGAGAATCTATAATAATGCAAGGAATCAAAATAAAGGAAGCTATGAAGGATTGACACAAAAAGATGAATTTGGATGGATGGATAATCATTAGTGGTAGAAAGAGAGCAAAAATATAAGGAAATCATATTTCTTTGTTTCATCTCATGTAACACCTTTAACTGCGAAGTTTTGAGGCCAAATATTTTCAAAAGGGGTGCTGTGTTATGACCCTACAAAGAATATATATGGAGTTAAATATATATGTTATAAAAGTTGGTCTGATAAGGGCCCATGTGTGCAATGAGTGAGAATATATATATATATATATATATATATATATATATATATATATATATATATAGGGTCAACGTGATCATTATGGTAGACATTGACTTATATATATTGATATATATTAGCGCTATTTAGAAAAGGTTTTGCTAATCTCAAAGGGTTTATTATGTAACTTATCTCTTTTATCATTGTGGGAGCTATGCTCCATATTCATATTTGATATATAGTGCATCTATGTTGTTTTATCATGTTATTCGAAGTATTTGGTTCATAATAGCCTACCATTAATAACATAAACTCACTCAATTTCTAAACTTACTTACTTTTTATGGTCTCCTTGCTTACACAAACCATATTGATCTTGGTACTTTCATTTCCAATATATTAAATAGAAATAGAAATGACATTTTAAAGAAGAAATATATTTAATTGTTTAATTAATCTTATTAGTTGAGGAAATAGTAACTATCATCATCAATATAAAAAATATTTAAAATTTTATAAATATGTGTGGATAAACAAATCTTACTGAGTGATAATGGAAAAATTCTTTCCTAGGGAAAAAACACACACTCCATTTTGACTTTTTTTTATCAAAATCCGACGATATAAATTTGGGAGAAATCTCATTTTTGTTGTTTAAATTGCATTTATGAATGCATAAATAGACTCAACATGCTAAAAATTCTCGGGACACCTAGATTATACAAATTTAGCAATTCAAATGTACAGATCCAATGATTTATTACCATATTTCTAACAAAATTAAACGAATAATATTTCCAAAAAAAAAAAACATTCAAACTACAACCTTACTTTAATTTATATAACACTTGTTTTTTAAAAAACCAATGTGATTGATACAATTGTGAAATCCTATTCAACTTATTATCAAATTGTATAATTTCATTCCAATGTGATAGTCTTTTCATGTATGCCACTGACCAAATTTTAACCAATCAATACTTATATCAAATTGTATAATTTCATCCAGTGTTTTCATGTATGCCACCATCAAATTTCAACCAATTAGTACACAAGACATTGTGTCACCCTTCCAACACAACATTGATACCATCATAAATTTAAAAAAATAAACACATAACTTTACGCTTTAACCACACACTTCACACACTTCCTTTTATTTGGTATTTATATTTTGGGTGGTTGGATTTTATAATATTTAAATATGAAATAATCAACCAATAGTATGAAGCAGTGTCGCTATTATTTTTATCTCATTTTAAATATGTTGGACCACGAATTTGCTTTTTAAATAACATTATTAAAAGCTATAGAGATAGGGTAGTCTCCTTTAATGTATTTTATTTTGTATGACATAAGTTTGAAGTGATCACTATTTTTTCCCTAACGAATATAAATGTATGTTTTAGGAAAAACAAATCTTAGGGAGAATCTAAGGGATTTTATAACTGATTTTCAATAAATTTGTTAGGTTTAATTATTTTAATAATAACAATAAATTTGCTAGGTTTAATTATTTTAATTATATCATTGTAATGTTTATATATTCAAATTAATTTAAAATTTAATGCTATTTTATTTTAAAATAATAGAAATTAAAAAAAATTTAAATTTAATTTTTTATAATATTTTAATTTATCAAATCACTTTAAAGTTTAAATCAATTTTTTTTTAATTTTAATAAAATTATAAATATGATAATAATAATAATCTATTTTTAAGGTCATGGCCAAGCCACACCAAATTGGTGCATGAGACTCCCTTGTTTGTGGGACAAGGGACCCTCCTCTGCTTAACTATTTGATTGATAAAATATACGGAAGTATGACCTCTTAAGAAGAAACACATGTTCTTAACCATTATCGTTCCAAAATTTTCATTATCATTTTTTTAATTATTTTTCATTAAAACTCTAAATATGATCTTTCTTATAACTTCCAACTTTTCTTGATTTTTTACAATAAATTTTTTTCTTACCTTATTATAGGTTATAGATTGTGTTCCCATCTTTTCAATTTATTATTTTATTATATTTTCATTTTTATGTAAAAATAATTATTCCACTTTCCCGTTATCTTATTCATGACATTTTCTCTTCTACTTTTAATATAGATTTACTTCTATTTTACTTCATTGACATTTCCCATTACTTCTAGGATTTTCTTTTTTTAATTATTATAATTTTTTATTTAAAAAATAATTATTTTTCTTTTCATTATTTTATTTATTTATATTTCCTTACCTATTTTCATATATTACCTTTTTCCCTTTTATATTCTACTCCTTTTCTTTTAACTCGTGATTCTTCTAAAATCTTTCATACTCTTATATTCAACTTTTTATTATATTCTTTATTTTCCTTATTCTCATCTTCATATTTTCAATATTTCTTATCTATTGTGATTCTCCTCTTGTTTTAAATTAAAAGGATATGATTAATTATATTAATAGAATAATAAAATAAAATAAAACACATGACAATATGAAGTTTATATATATGATGATGATGATGATGATGATGATGATGATGATGATGATGATGATGATGATGATGATGATGATTAACGTCTACTAAGACTTAATTGGTTTATCGGACCTTAAGACGATAAGTCATTACTTGTGATTCTTTAGAATTTTGTTTCTGTGCTCGAAAAGCATTAAGAGAAGCATTTCAAGATCACCATACTTTTGTTGAGTTAAGAGGTTAGAAAGGTTGGTAGTGTGATCAATATTTTTAAAATCAGATCTAATATGGATATAGGCTAGACAATCTAAGAAAAATTGATTTTCATCTTCAACCTTCTTAATGTCTCAAAGGTAACACACTCTTTCATCCAAATGAAAAGAAAGCCATGTCTATAAAAGTGAGTCTTTCTTACCATTCCTATCAAAATTTGATTTCTTTCCTATCAAGTAGTTATTTTCTTAGAGTAGGCTTCACAATTGAGCCATCAAAATTATTAACTCATAATAGATGGAAAAGTGCAGGGCATAAATGGTGTCTCACCTTTTAGGTAGTGGATGTTCATCACTTAAGTAAATTTGAAAAGCACTATATCAATAATTTTGTTTTAAAATATATTTTTCTTCTCTAAAATAAAACACCAAAATTTGACAATGATTTATATTTTGTCAACTCAATATGTGTGTAACATGTGTCTATATACTTTTTAAGAGAGAATTGATTTTGATAAGAACAAACACCAAGATTTGAATAATTTTGTTTTAAAATATATTTTTTCTCTAAAATCAAACACCAAAATTTTGACTCAGATTTATATTTTGTCAACTCAACAACATGTGTGTATATGTTTTTTTAAGAGAGGATCGCTTTTGACAAGAACAAACATCAAAATTTGACTCAGATTTATATTTCGTCAATTCAACATGTCTGACTTGGAAATAATGGAGTAAGCGCCAGTTGTAAGCACCAATTATAAGCTTCAGTTGTGAGAGTCAGTTGTAGGCGTGTTAAGAGTTAATTCATAGTTAAGATTCTAGTTGTTTTTGGTTTGCATGTAACCGACTCGATAGATTCTTTTCCTATATAAGGATGTAATCCGTCTTCATTGAATAATATAGAAGTGAACATAGCTTTACCGTATTGTTTGTTTCGCATATTTTAAGTTGGTATCAGAGCTGTTTGGAGATCCAGCTCTCTCTGAGGCGAGATCCAATAACAAGATCTCAAATTTGTTTTTGAAAAATCAGCGGCGCCCCCCTATACAGTGTTAGAGAGCACCGATGCTCTCACACTTATAAAATTGAATTTTTTGGATCCTCGACGCTCCCGTTGAATGCTTATGAGAGTGATGCTGCACCGGTGCCACCCCTTCTACACGTACAGAGCGCTGCAACGCTACCCTTTCCATTGGCACCAAGCACCAGTGCTCAACTTGCCGAGTTAGAGAAGCGCCGATCAGTTTTCATGTGAAGACTACTGCGTGAGTTTTTTTTTTAAAGAGGAGGTTATAGTTTGAAGCATTAAATAAGAATCTACGACTTGCATGCCACGATTTGAGTGAGTTTTGAATCGTAAATCGTGAAGGTTCATGTCTTTTTTAAAAGGTGGATATAAGACGTGTTTGAATGCATGCGTGGATATATGTTGAAAACGTGGAGTTGGAAGCTCGCTTAAATTTTATTAAAGTGAATATCTTTTTGAAGTTTATTAAAAGAGGATATATTTTTTAACCAAAGTGGAGATATGAAAGGATAAAGGATATCATAGCTTAGCTTAGTGGATGGTTATTGATTTCAAAGTGGATGCGTGTGTATTTAAATAAAAAATTTATATTGTTTTTTTTTAAGAAATTTATATTGTTTTTTTTATATATAAAGTGGTGTGAGGCTTCTATAGGTGAAGAGGGAGTTATAAGTCTTTTAAATAGTGAAGTGGTTATTTAAAAAGTGGATATTTTGGATATTAAGGTGCATGCATGCATGATTTAAGCTGAGAACAGAGGTAGATTTGGATCGGTGGTATCCGAAGGTAGAGCGACAGAAAATTGCATATCCTTGGTGATTCACTTGGCAAGACTAAATTGCAGCGACGACGAATCCACTGGCAGAGACCTACCTCAACGAAGCCAACAAGTTAGATGGATCGAACTTCATTAACTAGAAATTCAAGATGCAAACGCTCATGGAGGGCTATGGTGTCTGGAACATTGCGAAGGGAGCTGAACTAAAACCTGATGCGGCTGCCGGTGCGACAACAACACAGATCCAAGACTGGGAGAAGTGTGAAAACAAGGCAAAGGTATTGTTGCGCATGTCAGTTAAAGATAGCATAATTCCACATATTAGAGAAGCTACAACTTTTGCTGCAACATGGACAACTCTTAAAGCATTGTATGAAACTAGCAACACAAATCGCATTTTGTTCCTGAAAACTAAATTGCTAGGCATTAAGATGGATGGAAATGAATTTGTTAGTTCATTTTTGGGTCGTATTAAAGAGGTGAAAGACAAGCTAGTAAATATAGGGGAAACTGTTTCCAACACTGATCTGGTCGCTATTACCTTAAATGGTATGCTAGAAGATTATCATATGTTCATAACAAGTCTCGCAGCAAGGGAGAAACCTCCTACGTTTGAAAAACTGACAGGTATTTTTCTGCAAGAGGAAGAGAGGCGCGGGAATTTGAAGCCTCAGAGTACAGATTTGGCACTGTGGTCAAATAATAGATCTGCGAGAGGGAGATTAGGAGTAAGAGGCAGAGGAGGCAGTTCATGGCAAAGAGGCAGTTCATGGTAGAGAGGTAGTTCATCGCAGAGAAAACAATCTCCAAATCAAGGTATGCAATCTAATAGGAATGAGTCAAAGGGTTGGTCACCTTGGACATATGGTTAAAAACTGTCATAAGAAGAAAAGTGATGAGGCTAGGAATAAACCTAGAACACATTCAGGTCATTATGCAGAAAAATCTTCAAATCAAGATCTCAGATTATTTATTGCTAGTGATGATATTGATGAACCCCCGAATTTTGACTCACGGGATCTTAGGTTGTTTGTGTCTAACGCTGCTTTATCTGCTGAAACAGATGATTCTGATGCCTGGTTTGTGGATTCTGGAGCATCTGTACATATGACTTGTAATAAAAATTAGTATGCTAATATTAAAGAAACACAGAATGGTGCCAGCATATATCTTGGAGATGACCACACTCATTAGATCAAGGGATATGGAGACATTCCTATGACATTGCCGAAGGGTACTGTTCATCACATTCGCAATGTGGTGTATGTGCCAGGAATAAAGAAAAATTTGATCTTTGTGTCCACCATTACAGATCATAACTTGAAGGTTGAATTCTTCAAGAATTATTCCATAGTGAAGGATCTGCTAGACCACTTCCAAACTGTTGCAACGGGAGTTAGAAAAGGAGGTCTATACAAACTTGATGTTACCAGTAAAGCACATCATGCACTGACTTCTGTAACTATGCCAACAGAGATTCTTTGGCATCAAAGGTATGGACACATCAATCATCCTGATTTATTGTTATTACAAAAAAATAATATGGTTGAAGGACTTCCCATGTTAAAGAATGAGAACGTTGCTTGTGATGGATGTGCATTAGGAAAGATGCACAAAGATGAATTTCCCTCTAATCCTAATAAGAAAAAGAGAGATGTGTTAGATCTTGTGCATA
The DNA here is from genome assembly GCA_032191745.1 of Picea mariana. Taxonomy (NCBI): domain Eukaryota; kingdom Viridiplantae; phylum Streptophyta; class Pinopsida; order Pinales; family Pinaceae; genus Picea; species Picea mariana. Next base: position 3,353 of record JASDQU011245794.1, on the reverse strand, counting down.
CTAATGTTTGTGGGCCTATGCAGACTAGGTCTTTAGGAGGAGCATTTTACTTTTTGTTATTTATTGATGATTTCACGAGATACACATGGGTTTACTTCCTTAAAGGAAAAAGTTATGTTTTCGAGTACTTTAAGGAATTCAGAACCATGGTGGAAAAGAAGACAGGAAAATCCATCAAAATCCTCTGTTCAGATCAAGGGGGAGAGTATAAATTAGGGGACTTCAACAAATATTGCAAAGATAATGGAATAGTACAACAGTGTACAATACCTCACACTCCACAGCAAAACAGAGTCATTGAAAGGAAAAACATAACTCTGGTAGAGTGTGCACACAGTATTATGAAATGTAAGAATCTCTTAATGCATTTTGGGCTGAAGCCATAAATACTGCAGTTTATTTAAAGAATAGAAGTCCAACAAGGTGTCTTGATAATGTTACTCCTTTCGAAGCCTTGAATGATTGCAAACCTGCAGTTGATAATTTGAAAGTATTTGGGTGTAAGGCTTTTGCTCATATTCCAAAGGAGAATAGGAGGAAATTGGATGCTAAAGCCATTAAATGTATTTTCATTGGGTATTGTTCTTAATTTAAAGGATATAAACTGTTTGATCCTGCTACTCACAAAGTATTTGCAAGTAGAGATATACTTTTCCATGAGCAAGAAGCAGGAAATCATAACGAAAACTGTCATGAGGAATGGCAGAGACTTCTTGATGAAGGAGTTAAAGAAGAGAAACAGTAGCAACAATAGCCCACATAGCAGCAACCATCCCTGCAACGACAACAACAACAACAACAAGAAGGACTCAGTGATATGGACAATTCAAGAAGTCACATTTCACCTAGAGGTGAAGAAAGATCTTCACAAAGTGGGGAGAAAGATAATCAGTTGAGAAGATCTTTAAGACAGATTCGGTTTCCTGAGGGGTATAAAGACTATGCCCTAATGAGTAGCATTTCAAATGTCATAGAACCCATGAGTTTTGATGAAGCTAATGAACATGATGAATGGAGAAATGCAATGGAGGAAGAATATGAATCTATAATGAAAAAGAAGACTTGGGAATTGACTGAATTGCCTAAACATAAGAAGCCCATTGGATGCAAATGGATATACAAACCCAAGTTTAAATCAGATGGTAGTATAGATAAGTATATGGATAGACTGGTGGCAAAGGGGTATTCACAAATAGAAGGTATTGATTATGCTGAAACATTTGCACCAGTAGCTATATTGAATACTATCAGAATGTTAATTGCTTTAGCTACAAAGTACCATTGGAAGTTGCATCAGCTAGATGTTAAATCTGCATTTTTGAGTGGTGAGTTAAAGGAAGAGGTTTACTTTACTAAACCTAAAGAGTTTGTTGAAAAGGGGCAAGAACACTTAGTGTGTAAATTAAAGAAAGCATTGTATGGACTGAAAGATGCACCTAGGTCATGGTATGAGAAGATAGACTCTTTCTTTCTTCAACAGGGTTTTATGAGGAGCAAAAATTATCCAAATCTGTATACCAAATTTGATGAACAGGCGTATATAGTATTGATTTCATTATATGTTTATGATTTAATAATTGCAGGAAATGCAAAGAAGTTAATTGATGAAATCAAGGAGCAGTTATCAAAGGTATTTGAAATAAAAGATCTTGGTGAGTTACATTACTGCCTAAGTCTTGAAGTTTGGAGAAATGTAGTGTAATGTCCCCACTTTGGGACATCACCACAGGGCAGAGACTTATGATGACCAGAGTAGCCAGATGGATGTTATAGCGAATACAGGGGTATTTGAGAGGAATTGTGGGGTCCAGTTGGCATTTATCATCATATTCCATCATCATGAGCCATTTCTCACAGGTTGGCTTTGGTTCGTTCCATTCCGACGATTTCCATGATTTTGACTATTTTGAGCTATAAGTTAATTAAAATCACTGAAGAGGGAATTTTGGGCACATTACTTGGAGGAGCCTCTCAGTGTAATAGCTCATTGGAATCGAGAGGAGCAGTACTACAGGATGGGATGGCTAGAAGTGACTTTCAGTGGCGAGGGAAGCCACAAGGAGAGATAAGGAGCTTTCCAAAGGTAAAAAGGTTAATTAATTAATTAAAGTGATTTAATTAATTAATTAAATATTAATAAAATGAAAGTCACTTTGGAGGGACAATGTGAGCCAAAAAGTATAAAGGAAAGGCAAGGGCCTCTTCTCATTCATTCATGTATGATCTTATTTTGATTTCTGGCTTCTAGCTAGTGAGCCCAATAATGGGGGTTTTGAGGGCTTTGACATAACAAACCCTAGAGGACGATTCAGTGGTGAAAGATTCCACCTATCTTGTCCCAAGCTTGGTCTCGGAGATGCAATACTCTCCCACGCCATTCTAGTTCTAGCTCTACTCAGTTGCAGGAGGATTCTACATCAGTTTCATGTGCAGATAGAGAGAGGGCGCACCAGTTGAGGGATTCCAGCAAGAGGGGCACACCATCTTCGGAGAGAGATTCGTTGTAGGAGATTGGCAGGGCCGTTGAGGATTCTATCACTTAGGTTTTCATTGCAGGGCCTTGGACATCAGATCTAGTGCTTTTTGAGACAATTTTATGGCTCAGATTATTTCTTGAGCAGTGGGGCGAATTGAAGAGAAGGAGGGTGTTTTTGAGTTCTAGATCTAGTTCGTTTGGAGGGGTTACACTTCAAATCTGACCCTGAGACTTTACCTAGTGACTTGAAGTGTCCCGATCTATATTCTTAGAGAGTTTCAGATCATTTGGAGGCCTCCTTCATTAGGGCCAAATTATCTAGGGCTTCAGTGATCCAGTGGGGTGCACCATTCAGCGAAGTAGTTCAGATCTACAGAGGTTGAGAGGGATCTTGGAGATTCGGGCACCTGGGTTGTTCTTACCATCACCCGATCTACTGTTTGGCATCTTTCTGGAGGTGATTGGACATCTTTGGCACCAGGGCCGAATTGTTGAGGAGCTTCAGTTATCCAGCAGAGTGTGGCATCTTCCAGCAGTGAGGGGTTTGGCACTTGGCATTGGTCTTCATCTCTTATCCAGCCTTTGGAGGCTTATTTTGTATTGTCGGGAGAATTTTGTAGCAGCTCATACTTGTTATCTTTGTCTATCATCTTGGCCATCATTTGAGCATTCCAGATCGGCATCTCCATTGTAACAGGTTCTTCTATTTTATGAATAAAGAAGATTTGAGATGTTTTGGCTTGTCTATCTTATTGCATATGGTTGAGGTATGTTCCATGGTTATCTCTTTCTGTTATTTGCTGCATACACACATATAAACACATCTAAAAGGTAGATCAGCAAAGTGTTTGACGAAATACCTCACTCAGAAAAAGTT
>JASDQU011245793.1:12200-25950 GCA_032191745.1 Picea mariana | reverse complement strand
GAATAACGGATATGTACAACACAAAAATGTATCCTCGCATGTAAGTTGAGTGTTAAATTTTTGTTCTTCTTCCAATGGATTACTTATATGAGTACTTATATGAACATGACCATGAAATAGAACTAGACCATCACCTAGACCCCCTAACTCCATCTAAGCCTACACATAACCTATACTTTACCATTAATCCCATGCACACCCAAGCCCTAAGTGCAATATGCATATACCTCTTATTTTATAATGATATTTTATGGATATGACTGTTCACCTACGGTTTAATAATGATCTCACATGATTTACTCATGATTATGGTACGTTGATCCTACTTTTTTATTTTAATATAAGAATAATCTTATAGTTGATTCAATATTATTTATTCACAATCAATGTTAGGGACCTAACCCCTCATGTAGGTAGAATAATGTATTCCGATGTAATAAATGTCAACATTAATAAGGCCTAGCAATAAGGAAGAAGAAGTCAAATGTAAGAAGACCTAATAGAAGTTTTCTCTTCTAGAAGGATCTTCCTTTAGATGGTTCTTTTGATAGACATATTTAGTATAAATAGTAGTCGAGGGTATGATAACTATTTTCTTGGATATTATTGTAATAGAGATCTTCTCTACTGGAGGTTGCCCCCTCGAAGAGGCAAGTGAACATTTCTCTCAGTAATTGAAGTGTTCATTCTGGTGTTATTCTGATATCATTTTGGTGTTATTGTGGTGTTGTTCTCGTTATATTGTTGTTCTTCTACCATTTATACCATTTTATTTTTGTTTTGTATACTTTTTATATCTAGAATATTACAAGTGGTATCAAAGCACTTTCCTCAGCAGAAAATTACGGGTTAATTTTTCTTAGGGTAGAGATGTATTATGGCGTATTTAAGCTACAAATATATATCATTATGTGCATAAACCCATGGTCGGGGATTCATACACACAGAAAATACAAGTGTTACTTAAGATCACATTTGTTGGCCACCCTTGTAACCCATGTTGGTACCCCTTCGAGTGGTAGTGCATCAGACAACACCTATATATGGATTGACCTAGATTTCCTGAAGCCGTCTTTATATAAACCTATCAATCACCTGACTACTATAGTTCCATCGAGAACAACACTTGGGAAGATACTCTCTAGTACCTGGGTAGTTGGGTAGTACGACTAAGGTCACAGTCTATCCTCCTTAGTTGGTTCCTTGAGATATTGGGCCAAGTATTATTGTTGGACCCCATACATATATAGAGAGATATGGCACAAGGAAAAGCCTTGTCTGTAGAACCCTTGATTACCCAACCCTTGGGGATGGAAACAAACAACCAAACAAACAAGTATAACTCAGCGGGTGTAAAAACATAAAATAAAAAAGTCTATATTTTGTTGCACCATTATTTGAGACTTATTCCATTGGATTTATCTCTTCTCCCTTATCACATTCATACCTATCATTTTTCATCAATTTTTTTTAACCCACCCGCCCATTTTTGGTTCCCTTATCATCATGGACCATACCCATAGCCAATACTTGGAAGCTCACTTCAATACCTTGGAATCTAATTTCATAGAGACCCAACAAAAAGTAAGACAGTTGAGTGCCAATATTTCCACCATCAATAAAAACATGCATTCCTCCATTTTCGCCTCAATTGAGAAAATCAAAGTAGACCTCAAACAAGACATTACCACCCAGCTTGAATCTATCTATTTGATGATCTACACCAAGCTGAAGATCCCTGCAGATCCCCCTTTATATAGCCCACCTTTGCATACTGAATATGAAACTTCCTCTCATTCCGATAATTTTCAGTCCCATCACTTTCAGCATGACCTATGTCTTTCGCATGTGGATGTGACAAAATTTGATGGCTTGGATCCCACTGGTTTGGTAACTCAAATGGAACATTATTTTTCTTTTAACAACATTACATATGACTTGGCCAAACTACGGTATGGTATTCTCCATCTTGATCAAGAATGTTGGTAATGGTGGCAATGGAGAAAAACTACTCGTCAAGGGTATGTTTCTTGTACATACTTTGTGGCAGATTTTTATGACTGCTTTGACACTAAAACCAACCATTTAGGTCGTTTGACAAAGTTGAAACAATCTGGAACAGTGGAAGACTTTATAGCTTCTTTTGAGCGATTTTATTTTCATACAGAGGGCATGTTTGATGCTTTTTTCTGGTAATGCTTTATCAGTGGCCTCAAGGATGAGGTTCATGCCCATGTACTCTTGGATCAGCCTTAGATTTGGGTGGAGGCTACTAAAAGAGCTAAGGAAGAACAAAAATTTGTCTCTTCTCAAAACCAGAAACCCCCCTTTATTCCTCGCACTAAACCAATAAATCCCACTCCTCCTACTCCTCTAAAGATCCAAAAATTGACCAAGGTCGAAATGGATGAACTCCAACTCAAAGGATTTTGTTATAATTGTGATGACAAATATTTTCCAGGACACAAGTTTAAGGAACAAAATATTTTTATGGCCATCTCAGAGGATGTTTTAGAAGAGGATGTTGAAGCTCCCCTTTTGTTTGTGTCACATGAACCCACTAACATAACCCCTCTCTCAGACCCTCCTAAAGTAGAACCAGTCATTTCCCTAAATTCTCTCATTGGTTTCTCTTCTCCCCAAACCTTCAAGATAATTGGCTACATCAAGCGTAGGAAKTTCATCATTCTTGTTGATAGTGGAAGCACCTATAGTTTTATTCATTGCCACATTTCCCAAGAAACTAAATGCTATATTCGTGCAGTCAATAATTTCCAAATCATGATTGCCAATGGCAGGTCCATGAAATGTGGAGGGAATTGTGAAAATGTAATATACCAGATATAAAAAGTATGCAGAATTGAAATAAAATGCTAGCAATGGCAGAATAACAACAATATAACTAGARCATTCACCACAATAACACTAAAATGATATAAGAATAACAACATAAATAACACTTTGAATCTGAAAGCAATGTTCATGAGCCTTTTCAAGGGGGAAACCTCCASTTGAGAAGATCTCTATTACAATAATATCCAATATAGGGTTCTCATACCCTCGACTCCTATATATACTAAAAGAAGCATCTAGAGGAAGATCCTTCTAGAAGTGAAAGATTCTATTAGGTCTTCTTACATCTGCCTTATTCTATTTTATTGAAAGGCCTTATTAATATTGACCTATATTACATCCGAATATATTGTTCTAACTATGTGTGGGTTAGGACCCTAACATGTCTGCCCCCTTAAAAATAGCCTTGTCCTCAAGGCTTGAGATGAGGAAATTGCTACAGAATGGTAGTTGGTTCCCAAGTGGCGTTTGTTGGAGTTGTATCTTTCCACTGTGCTAGCACTTCCTTGATGGTTCTCTGACATAGGTGATGCTCACGTTAGTCCAAAAATGCTTCTGGCTGTAGCCAAATGGATCCTTCTTCAACTAACTCTGGAAGGTTGGTTTGAATTTGGCACTTAGCTCCAATCACTTTCTTTAAGCATGAAACATGAAAAAGAAGATGTAGCTTCAAATGGTTGGGCAAAGCTAACTGATAGGCGACTTTTCCCACACACTTGAGCATGGTATAAGGACCATAAAATTTGGGCACTAGCTTCTGAAAATGCTCGTCCTTGAGGGAATTTTTCTTGTAAGGTTGCAATCGAAGAAAAACCTGATCCCCTTATGCAAATTGACATTCATAGCAACTTTGATCTGCTTGTTGCTTCATGCAATTCTATGCCATGACCAAATTCTCTTTGAGGTTACGAAGAATAGCCTCTTGAGCTATAAGTGTTAGGTCAACTGCCCGGACCTTCAAGGCACTCGGTATGTATGAGAGAATTGAAGGTGGCTTCTATCCATATACCTCTTCAAAAGGAGTCATGCATGTACCTATATGGTATGAAGTGTTATACTACCATTCAGCTAGGGGCAACCATTGATCCCATTGATTTTGCTTTTCCAAGGAAAAACACCTCAAATATGTTTCCAAACACTTGTTGACAACTTCCGTTTGGCCATCACTCTGGGGATGATAAGTTGTGCTGAGATTCAATTCAATGCCTTGTATATTGAACAGTTCTTGCCAAAAATTGCTTGTGAAAGTTGGGTCGCAATAAAAAACAATAGAGTCCAGCATGCCATGAAGCTTGAAGAGTTGATCCATGAATATTTGAGCCACCTTGGATGTTGTAAATGGGTGTTAAATGGCACAAAAATGAGCATACTTGTAAAGGAGAACAACCACCACCATGATGACAGATTTATTTCCTGATTTGGGTAAGTCGGTAATAAAATCCATAAAGATATCCTTCCAAATAGCAGGTGGAATCGGGAGAGGTTGTAGTGTGCCCAACGATTTGACTCTTTATTCCTTGTTGCATTGACACACATCACATTCAAATACAAAATTATGAATGTCCTATTTCATACCATCCCCAAAAAAGGAACATTTGACCCTGTCATAGGTTTTGGTGAACCCGGAGTGCCCTGTTGTGGGTGTAGTATAAATCTTAGAAAGTACCGTGGATTTAATCTTTGATTGTTTACTTAAATACAAACAGCCTTTGTATCAAAGTTCCTCATGGAGCCAAGAGTACCCTGGGGAAGCTAGAGAATTGGACTACAATTGGTGGATCAACTGCAAAATTTTGGGATCTTGTAGCCATTCCTGGCGAACAACTTGGAGCCAATCTAGTATAATGAATGAAAGAGAAAAACGGTATCCTTCATCTTCATATTTTCAGGAAAATGCATCCGCAAGCACATTGTCTTTGCATTTATTATAAATGATCTCATAATCATATCCAAAGAGTTTAGTCACCCATTTTTGTTGTTCTAGGGAGGAAATGAATTTTTCCAAAAAATACTTCATGCTTTGATGGTCTATCTTAATTTGGAAACGTTGCCCCAATAGATAAGGATACCACAGATCCACGACATGCGGAATAGACAACATTTCATTTTCATAGATGGATTCACCCAGATTTATTTTAGATAGTTGCTTGCTAGTAAAGGCCAAAGGTCGACCCTCTTGCATAAGGACAAGACCAATTCCTTTCCTTGAGGCATCACATTCCAACACAATTGTCTTTATAAAATTGGGAAGGGCGAGGACTAGAGAGGTTCACATGGCCATATTCAAGGTTTGAAAAGCTTGAGCAGCGGTCGGAGTCCAACTGAAAGAGTTTTTTTTTAGGAGCGTAGTGAGAGGTGTTGCAATCTTCCCATAATTATTAAAAAACTTGCGATAATACCCTGTTAATCCTAGAAATCCATGCAAGCTCTTAATAGTATTTGGGTGAGGCAGGTTTTTCATAGCTTTAATCTTTTTAGGATCCACCCTAATGCCATATTTTTCAACTAGATGACCGAAGTATTCTACTTCTGAGATGCTAAAAACACATTTAGAATGTTTCAGGAAAAGTTGGTGATGAGAGAGTATATGGAGAACTCAATCCACATGAGCAATATGGTTTTTCCAAGTTTTTCTATAGATGACAATATCATCAAAGAAAATTAAGACAAATGGTAGAGAAAAGGATGGAAGACATGATTCATGAAGCTTTGGAAGGTGGAGGGGGCATTACACAAGCCAAAGGGCATGACTAAAAACTCATAGTGGCCCTCATGAGTTCTAAAGGCAATCTTGGGAATGTCTGCCTCTTTCATATGTATCTGGTGGTAGCCCGAACGAAGATCCAGTTTAGTGAATAATTGGGCGCCACTCAATTGATCCAGGAGGTCATCAATGACAGGAATGTGGAATTTGTCTTTGATGGTAAGTTTTTTGAGGGCATGGAAGTCAGGACACATTTTCCAAGAACCTTCTTTCTTCAGGACCATGGCCATATGAGACAAGTAGGGGCTCGTACTAGGGCAGATAACGCCTACATTAAGGAGTTCCTAGAGCATTTTATCAATTTCATTTTTTGGGAAAAGGGGTGACAATACGGATGGATATTGGGAGGAAGGCTTCCGGGTACAAGGGGAATGGAATGATCATGAACACCATGGGAAGGAGGCAGGCCTTGGAGAGTGGAAAAGACCAATTGATGTTTAGAAATGATGGCTTGGAGGTCTTGCGATACTGAGGGTGTCTCTGTTTCTTGTATGGCATAGAGTTGGGAAATATCACCAGAATGATCCTTTTTGAGTATCTTTTCCATGTGATGGGAACTAATGATCTCAGGTGAACTGGCGGTGATGACTTGGAACTTATACTAGTGGCCCTCCTGGTCGAATTGGATGGTTAAGTCTTTAAAATCCATGAGAATGGGACCCAAAGTCCTTAGCCAGTCTGCACCCAACACAATGTCACAACCTCCCATGTTGATAGAAAACATATGGGATTTTAGGTGGTATTCACCAATTTGGAGACACACGTTTTCACAACGCCCTCCAAATTTCATGGAAACACCATTGGCAATCATGATTTGGAAATTATTGACGACATGGATGTAGCAATGAGTTTCTTGGGAAATACAACGATGAATAAAATTATGGATGTTGTCACTATCAACCAGAATGATGACCTTCCAATGCTTGATGTAACCGATTATCTTGAGGGTTTGGGGAGTAGAGAAGCCAGTGAGATAATTGAGGGAAATGACCAGTTCTACTTTGGGAGGGTGTGAGGGAGGGGTTATGTCAGTGGATTTAGGTGACTCAGACATAGAGGGATTTTCTTCATCTTCTTCTGAAATATCCTTGGAGATGGCCATAAAAAGCTTTTTTTCTTTACACTTGTTTCCCAGAAAATATTTTTCATCACAGTTATAACAAAGGCCTTTGAGTTGGCATTCAACCATTTCAACCTTGGTCAATTTTAGGATCTTTAGTGGAGAAGAGGGAGTAGTGGGATTTACTAGTTTAGGGCGAGGGATAAAGGATAGTTTTTGGTTTTGAGAAGATACAACCTGTTGTGCTTATTTATCTCTTTTGGTATCCTCCACCCAAATCTCAAGCCGATCCATGAGGACATGGGCCCAAATTTTATCCTTGAGGTCGCTGATAAAACACTCTCGAAAAAAGGCATTAGACATGCCCTCTGTTCTAAAATCCAGACGCTCAAAGGCAGCTATAAAGTCTTCCATTGTTCCTAATTATTCTAGCTTTGTCAAACGACCCAAATGGTTGGTGTCAATGTCAAAGCGTTCATAAATCTCTACCACAAAGTGTGTCCAAGCAATATACCCTTGACGAGAAGTTTTTCTCCATTGCCACCATTGTCAATGTTCTTGATCTAGATGGAGAACACCATACCAAAGTTTGGCCAAGTCATATGTAATGTCATATAAAGAGAAGTAATGTTCCATTTGGGTTACCCAACCACTAGGGTTTGAGCCATCAAATTTGGTCACATCCACCCACAAAAGGCATAGATCACGTTGAAAGTGATGGTTCTGCAAGGTATGGTAATGAGAGGAATGGTCACCTTTAGTATGTGGAGGTGAGGAAGAGGAAGGGTTATTTCTAGGGATATGCAGTTTGGTGCAGATTATCGAAAATACTGATTCAAGCTGGGTGACAAGGTCTTGTTTGATTTCCCCCATTGAGGACTGCATGGTTGTATTGATGGTGACAACATTGGCACTAAGTTGTTTCACTTCTTGTTGGGTCTCAATGAGACCAGATTGCAAGGTGTTGAAGCGAGCTTCCAAGTCTTGGCTAAGAGTATGGGCCATGAGGATGGGGAAACTGAAAAGGGGTGGGCGGGGTAATTTTTTTTTCCGAAAAATGATATGGATGAATGTTATAAGGGTGAAGAGATGAATCCAATGGAATAAGTCTCAAATAATGGTGAAAAAATTTCCAGATTTTTTTTTTAATTTTTATTTTTATGGAGTTATACTTCGATCTGGTTTGAAGAATACTGCAGAGAGGAAATTCCCAAATTCTTAACTAGAAAAAAATGTGTATTTACTTGGCAACCTCAACACAGTTGCATGACAATAGATCTTGTCTATTTTAATTTGTTTATGTTTCTGTCCCCAAGGGTTAGGTATTCAAGGGTTCTACAGACAAGTGGTTTCCCTATGCTATAGCTCTATGATATACGTGCGAGGTCCAACAGTAGTACTCGACCCAATATCTCAGGGCACTAACTAAGGAGGATAGACCATACCCTTAGCCATACTACCCGACTACCTAGGTACTAGAGAGTATATTCCCGAGTGCTATTCTCAATGACACTATAGAAGTCAGGTGGTCGATCAATTTATCTAAAGAGGGCTTCAAGTAATCTAGGCTGATCCATACATAGGTGTTTTCTAATGTGCTACCACTTGAAGGGGTACCAATAGGGGTTACAAGGGTGGCTAATAGATGTGTGCTTAAGTACCACTTGTATTTCCTACATGTATGAATCCCTCAACCGCGGGTTTATGCTTCTAACGATAGATCTCTATGGCTTAAAGATGCCAGAATACGTCTCTACCTTGAAAAAAATTTAACCCACACTTTTTGCCGAGGAAAGTGAGCTGATACCACTTGTAATATACTAGATATAAAAAGTATGCAGAAATGAAATAAAATGCTAGTAATGGTAGAATAACAACAATATAACCAGAACATTCACCACAATAGCACTGAAATGATATAAGAATAACAACATAAATAACACTTTGAATCTGAAAGCAATGTTCAAGGGCCTCTTCGAGGGGAAAATCTCTAGTTGAGCAGAGCTCTATTACAATAATATCCAAGCTAGGTTTCTCATACCCTCCACTCCTATTTATACTAAAAAGAAGCATCTAGAGGAAGATCCTTCTAGAAGCGAAAGATTCTATTAGGTCTTCTTACATCCACCTTATTCTGTTTTATTGAAATGCCTTATTAATATTGACGTTTATTACATCCAAATATATTGTTCTACCTATGTGCGGGTTAGGACCCTAACAGAAAATGTACATCTCCAAACTGGTGACTACCACCTGAAATATCATATGTTTTCTATCGACATGGGTGGTTGTGACATTGTGTTGGGTGCATAATAGCTAAGGAATTTGAGTCTCATTCTCATGGATTTTAAAGAATTAACCATGCAATTCTACTAGGAGGGCCAATAATATAAGTTCCAAAGCATCTCCGCTAGTTCCTATGAGATCATTCGTTTCCATCGCATGGAAAAGTTTCTAAAAAAAGGTCATCCTGGCGTCATTTCCAACTCCATGTCATACAAGCAACTAAGACACCCTCTTTGCCGCAGGACCTCCAATCCATCCTCTCTAAACATCGAGTTGTTTTTTCCACTCCTGATGGACTCCCTCCTTCCTATGGTGTTCATGATCATTCCATTCCCCTTATCCTAGGAATCCTTCCTCCCAATATTCGTCCCTATCATCAACCCTCTTCCTAAAAAAATGAATTTAAGAAAATGGTTCAAGAACTATTTAGCGCAAGTGTTATCCACCTTAGTATGAGCCCCTAATCTTCTCCCGTGGTCATGTTCCTTAATAAAGAAGGTTATTGGTGCATGTGTCCTGACTTCCACACCCTCAACAAACTCACCATTAAATACAAATTTCTCATTCCTCTCATTGATGACCTCCTGGATGAATTGAGTGGCACCTAGCTCTTTACTAAACTTGATCTTTGTTCTGGATACCACTAGATCTGTATGAAAGAGACAAACATTCCTAAGAATTCCTTTATAACTCATGAGGGCCACTATGATTTTTTTCTCATTCCATTTGGCTTGTCTAATGCTCCCTCCACTTTCCAAAGCCTCATGAATAATGTCTTTCATCATTTTCTCTATCATTTTGCCTTAGTTTTCTTTGATGATATCCTCATCTATAGAAAATTATGGACATACCACCTTTCTCATGTGGATCGAGTTCTCCATCTACTCTTTCAGCACCAAATTTTCCTGAAACAATCTAAATGTTCTTTTGGTGCCTCATAATTCAAGTACTTGGGTCATCTTGTTGGAAAGGACGACATTAGGGTGGATCCTAAAAATATTTAAGCTATGAAATAATGCCCTCACCCAAAGATTCTCATAATAATTTGTTTATTTCTGGGCTTAAAAGGTTATTATCGAAAGTTTGTTAAGAATTATGGAAAGATTGTGGCACCTCTCACTACACTCCTTAAAAATAATTATTTCACTTCGACTCCAACAACTTCTCAATCTTTTCAAACCTTGAAGATGGCCATGTGCACCACTCCAATCCTGGCCCTTCCTGATTTCACAAAGACCTTTGTCCTAGAATGTGATGCTTCAGGGAAAGGAATTGGCTCTTTCCTTATGCAAGAGGGTCGACCTTTGGCCTTTACCAACAAACAACTATCTGAAGGAAATTTGGGAAAATCAATCTATGAAAAACAAATGTTGGCTATTCTACATCTCTTTGGTCTTTGGCGCCCTTATCTATTGGGGAAACACTTCCAAATTAAGACAGATCATAAAAGCCTCAAGTATTTTTTGGAACAACCCATTTCCTCCACCAAGCAACAAAAATAGGTGACTAAGCTCTTTGGATATGATTATGATATCGTTTACAAGAAATGAAAAGACAATGCGGTTGCGGATGCACTTTCCCTAAAATATGAAGATGAAGGGTTCCTTTTTTCTCTCTCCTTCATTTTACCAGATTGGCTCAAAGTCATTTGCCAGGAATGGTTACACGATCCCAAAAGTTCACATCTGATACAATAATTGCAATCCAATTCTTTAGTTTCCCCAATATACTCTTGGCTCCATGATGATCTTCGATACAAAGGCCATTTGTATTTATGTAAACAATCAAAACTTAAATCCACAGTACTTTTTGAGCTTCATGCTACACCCACAGCTGGGCACTTCGGGTTTACCAAAACCTATGATAGGGTCAAACGTTCTTTTTTTTGGGATGGAATGAAATAGGTCGTTCATAATTTTGTGGTTGAATGTGATGTGTCTCAATGCAACAAGGGAGAAGCAGTCAAATATCCCGACACACTACAACTGCTTCCGATTCCACCTGGTATTTGGCAGGATATATCTACGGATTTTATTGTAGGCTTACCTAAATCAGGGAATAAATCAGTCATCATGGTGGTAGTTTATCACCTTTCCAAGTATTCTCATTTCTATGCTCTTCAACACCCATTTACAACATTCATTGTGGTTCAACATTTCATGGATCAGGTCTTCAAGCTTCATGGTATGCCACATTCTGTTGTTTCTAATCGCGATCCAACTTTCACCATCAATTTTTGGCAAGAACAGTTAAATCTACAAGACACCCAACTGCATCTCAGAACATCTTATCATCCCCATAATGATAGTCAAACTGAAGTTGTCAACAAGTGTTTGGAAACATATTTGAGTTGTTTTTCCTCGAAAAATCAAAATCAGTGGGCTCAATGGTTACCACTAGCTAAATGGTGGTACAACAATTCATACGATACAATTATCTGCATGAATCCTTTTGAAGCGGTATATGGACAAAATCCACCTTCAGTTCTGTCATATTTACTAGGTGTCTCGAAGGTCTAGTTGGTTGATCAAATGCTTACAATTCAAGAGGATATTCTCTATACCCTCAAAGATAATTTGGTCATGGCCCATAATCACATGAAGCAACAAGAAGATCAAGGTCATTTTGAACATCAATTTGCAGAAGGGGATCAATTGTTTCTTCGAATGCAACCTTAAAAGAAAAATTCCCTCAAGGCTGACCATTATCAGAAACTGGTGCCCAAATTTTATGGTCCTTATACCATTCTCAAGAATGTGGGATAGGTGTCCTATTAGTTATATTTGTCGAGTCATTCGAAGCTACATCTGGTTTTTCATGTTTTCTAATTAAAGAAGGTGATTGGAGCTAAGTGCCAAACTCAAACCAACCTTCACAAGTTGGATGAAGAGGTATCCATTTGGATACAACCACAAGCAATTTTGGACCAGTGTGATCATCACCTGCATTAGCGAACCATCAAGGAAGTTTTAGTCTAATGGAAATATACAACCCTAGAAGATGCCACTTGGGAACCAACTACCATTATACAACAATTTCGACATCTCAAGCCTTGAGGACAAAGTTGTTTTTAAGGGGGAGGACATGTTAGGGACCTAACCCCTCATGTAGGTAGAATAATGTATTCTGATGTAATAAAGGTCAATATTAATAAGTCCTAGCAATAAGGAATACAAAGTCAAATGTAAGAATACCTAATAGAAGCTTTTGCTTCTAGAAGGTTCTTCTTCTAGATGGTTCTTTTGATAGACATATTTAGTATAAATATTAGTTGAGGGTATGAGAACTGTTGTATTGGATATTATTGCAATAGAGCTCTTCTCTACTGAAGGTTTCCCCCTTGAAGAGGCAAGTGGACATTTCTCTCAGTAATCAAAGTGCTCATTCTAGTGTTATTCTGATATCATTTTGGTTTTATTGTGGTGTTTTTATGGTTATATTGTTGTTCATATTCCATTTCTAGCATTTTATTTTTGTTCTGCATACTTTTTGTACCTAGAATATTATATTGAGTGTTTGAATCCCTCTCTATATCCCGCCTATTCGACTCTCTCCCTATATCTCTCTCTCCATACATATATTTCTCCTCCTTCTACCTTCCATTCCCTCCCCTCTCCCCACCCTTTTCTCTCTCTCTCTCCCCTCCAAGTATCTTCCTCTCTATCTCAATATCTCTCCTCCTTTCTCCTCCCCTTTTCTCCTCCCTCCCACTATCTCTAACCTCTTTGTCTCCTATTTCTACCACCTATTTATCTCTTTCCTTTTTGTTATTATCACTCTCAAACAATCCATCTCTACCCACCCTATAAAACTCTCAAACAATCCATCTCTATCATATTCATATTTACCTCTTGCATCTAAGCCCCTCTCTCTTTCTCCTTGTATCCCCCTCTCTCTGTCACTCTCCCCACCTAGCTATATTTTCATCTATATAACCCCCCCTCCCTATTTCCCCCCCTTCCTCTCACTATGAGCATCACTTGCATCAGTGAACCATGAAGGAAGTGTTAGTCTAGTGGAAATATACAACCCTAGAAGATGCCACTTGGGAACCAACTACCATTATACAACAATTTTGACATCTCAAGCCTTGAGGACAAGGTTGTTTTTAAGGGGGAGGACATGTTAGGGAACTATCCCCTCATGTAGGTAGAATAATGTATTCCGATGTAATAAAGGTGAATATTAATAAGTCCTAGAAATAAGGAATACAAAGTCGAATGTAAGAAGACCTAATAGAAGCTTCTGCTTCTAGAAGGTTCTTCTTCTAGATGGTTCTTTTGATAGACATATTTAGTATAAATATTAGTTGAGGGTATGAGAACTGTTGTCTTGGATATTATTGCAATAGAGCTCTTCTCTACTAAAGGTTTCCCCCTTGAAGAGGCAAGTGAACATTCTTCTCAGTAATCAAAGTGCTCATTCTAGTGTTATTCTGATATCATTTTGGTTTTATTGTGGTGTTTTTACGGTTATATTGTTGTTCATATTCCATTTCTAGCATTTTATTTTTGTTCTACATACTTTTTATACCTAGAATATTATATTCAGTGTTTGAATCCCTCTCTATATCCCGCCTATTCGACTCTCTCCCTATATCTCTCTCTCCATCCATATATTTCTCTTCCTTCTCCCTCCCATTCCCTCCCCTCTCCCCACCCTTCTCTCTCTCTCTCTCCCGTCCAAGTATCTTCCTCTCTATCTCAATATCTCTCCTCCTTTCTCTTCCCCTTTTCTCCTCCCTCCCACTATCTCTAACCTCTTTGTCTCCTATATCTACCACCTAT
>JASDQU011245792.1:30356-52084 GCA_032191745.1 Picea mariana | reverse complement strand
ACATGTGGGGCTAGTCACGTGTTAAATTTAAAAAAGATGATAGAAGTAAAAAACCATAAAACTAATTGAGGGTTCATGCATGAAAAAACCCTAATCATAACCCTAGACGACTATCAAGTTATGCTAAATATTGGGTCACTAGGAAAGGGAGGGGTTCCATTCTTTTGGTATTGTTACTGTTCCATAACTGAGTAGAGCATTTGGGAGTGGGGTATTGAAACATAACATAGGCGGTAGAAGATTATGTAGCATCCATTCAAGCCACAATGTCCACGACAACCCCATAGTGAGTGCCCCTTTCTTTGTACTTGTATTTCATAACTAAGAAAAGAGAGGAGAGCATAGGCCTCATCTTCTAGCTGGATTTTCTCTCATATTGGGTTTCCCACGTCACATCTTGTATTTGTTTGAGTGGATGGTCTGTTCATTTTCTTGTTTATTTCATTTCAGTGTTAGTTATTTCCATAATTTTGACCACTACACTAGTAATATTAAATCTAAGATCTAATGTAATAAAACTACATAATAAAATATTTCATAATATTGTAAGATCTATTGTGATGAACTGCTCTAGTAGAATATCCATGGTAGTTTACATATCACAAGAGTATCTAACACAGATTGGATAATAGTAGTGATAACCAGGCTAAGTAGTATTAGATTAGTCATTGTGATTATTCAAGCTAGCTACCATTGGATTTTTGTGCATATTAGTTGGTAGGCACATTAATATTGCTTGATACATATGTCCTCTAACTTCTTGAAATATTCCCTAGTTATCATAGGAGTTTCAATAGATTTTGCAAGGGTATTAGCACTAACCTCATCTCGAGGGATGTGGGGTTCCTTTTGGTACAACTAATTACAATTACCTTAGTGAATTATGGGTTTTTACCTTAATGAATTATGGTTTATTTTAAGGGATGGAAAATAATAATTTATGATTAATAATAAATAATTATAAACTATTTATGTTATCTTACCTTGGTAGAGGGAGAGCGAGAGAGGAAGAAAAAAAGAAGAGGGGGATGAGGGATAAGTGAAATAGGAAAAGGGGGAAGAGGGAGAGGGAGAGGGATAAAAAAATAGAGGAATAGGGAGAGGAGAGGGGAAGAAAAAGAGGAGTGGAATAGAAAGAGGGAAAGAGGATAAGAGGAAAAAGGAGAGAGAGAGGAAAGGAGGAAAACTAAAATCCAAATCCTATCCCAAATTCCATTCCGAATATGCAATTTTTTGTAAAAGGGAAAAAATGACAAAAAAAACTTACCTTGAAATCTAATAGATTTGGTGATGCCCCACAAATCTTCCTTTCTTGCTCCTACAGAGTGCCCCACAAATCCCTTTCAACTCTAGGAAGCTTTTCCCCACAGGTTCGTGTGAAAATGAAATGAGAGGACCTCCGTTTTAAAATTTATGTTACGAATACGCAGAGAGGGCAACACAAACGTTGAATTTGCGTTGCATGTTTTTTTAGGGAGTTGCATTGTCCTTGTGTCGCATGTGCGTTGAATTTACCAATGTTGGGCGTGTTGTCCCAACACCAATTTCACGTCATTTTTGCATCGAAACAATGTAGTCCAACATTGTGGCAACATTGTTTGTTTTGATGCGGAAGAAAATGACACATCATTTCTGTGTCATTGCTGCGTTGTGGAACAACATCTCACATTGTTGTCGCGTTGTGAAAGTAATAAATAAATTAATAATTATTATTAAAAATTAATAATTATTAATGAAAATTAAAAATCATAATTATTACAAATTATTGTTAATATTAACTAAATATTATTATTAAAAATTAAATATAATAATAATAATAATTATAACCATTATTAATTGTTTTAAAAAAATATTTATTATTAATAAAAATTCAAAAACATTATTATTATTATATTTATTTATTTATCTCACTCACTCCTAAGTAAGGGGTGAAATTCATTATTTCTATTACTTATTACTTTTATAATAGAAATTCAACAAGTCAATTGAGTGTATCTTGGATGGTTGTGAGAAATGATTGTTATCCTTCCCACCCGGGTTCAATTTTCATAATGACATGAATAAAAGCTCATAATGAGTATGTTGTAATGGCTTCGAGCCTATATGTATTGGAAAGTTGCCTTTGATTCTTAATTGAATAACACAATGTATTGGAAAGTTGCCTTTGATTCTTAATTGAATAAAACGACAATTGCGGTAATTGCTATTTCCAGAGATGTAATTTTAATAATGATATCGAATTACATATCGTTTTGTTTTTTTGAGTTTCAATGGTCCATAAGAAATGTCTCCATGGAGGTCTTTGTTCCATCACAAGTTTGGAAATTAAATATGTAATTGTTATGAGGATGATTTGTAAACGGTCATGAAGACAATTTTTAGAGGTAACTTGACAAAGTTACTTAGTTACCTCTTACTTTGTTTTTAAAAACTCTTGCTTTTGCTAACTAAAACTCATGTGTCAACTAAAACTCATGTTACTAATATTAGTTTTTTTGGAGTCATCTATGCATTGTCTCATCATCTGCAATATTGATATGAATATCAACATTGATAAATCATCATTTTCTTTATATGATAAGGTTCTTATTATCTCTTTCAAACTTGTAGAGAACACATCCCTTATAGTAATATATCAAAGTCTACATTATTTGTGTTTATAATTCACAATGAAAATAAGATTTCACTATAATATGAAGAGTTTTACTAGCATTCAAACTCTTCCCAAAGATTCCTAAATGCACCTAAATTCCATCACTAAATGAAATTTTTTAAATCCCTAATAAAATAAGGTTGCTCTAAATTCTGCACACACATAATACATCTAAGTTCAACATGCATGTTTAAGACTAGTCAATAAAGCCTTAACTATTACGTAATCATGAATATAACAACACACATTGTATATATGCCTTAACCTTAATGTATTCTATAAGTAAACCCCACCTATAAAAGACAATGGGGGGTTGTGCTATCCTTTGTCGTAATGATAACTATGTAGTTGAGCCCACTTCCACACTAAACACATATGTAGAAATTAGAAACGAGGAACAAATCCAAAGCTAATTAGACATGGAACTCCAGATTGTCTCACTCCCAAATCAATTTGTCAATTGGCGACCACAAGATCTAGACCTTGACACTGATTTTTCATGTATACTATAGAACCAATAATATTCATGGTCAAAACAAACTATTAAAGTCTTAATCAATTAAAAAATGATGTGTAAAAACAACACACTATACATATGCCCTAACCTTTGCATATGCCATCAATAAACCTCTTGTAAGAACAATTGGAGTTGTGCTACTCCATATCATCTCCCTCTCAAATCACTTTGTTAATTGGAAATCACAAGAACAAGACCTTTTCATAGATTCCTATAATTCTTTGATAGATCTAGTGTCAATTTTGCTAGTGATTGGGATCCAAGTTGTAGCCAAATTTGAGGTTGAAATTAAAGAGACTGCAAAGGTTAATCTTGAAGTTGTTATCATTGGATTTCAACATGTAGGTTTCCACATTTGCAGGTAAAATTCCCCTTAGAAAGTCGAATCACTACAATACTTTGTAGGTACAAATCTACTTGGACTCGAGATTTTATAGAGAAAAATAACAAAACCTTAGAGAACCATGATAACACTAGACAATAGAGTTCCCTACAAGAAGCCATGGATTTTATAGAGAGACATATCACTTGTTACTAGCTAGACCATGCCTTTTTGACACCATGATGGTATGAAACTCTTCTTATGACAAAAACCTTGCTAGGATTTATGAGACATAAATCAAACACATAAACACCGAAATCATGAGTTGGGAAATTAAAAAGAAATAGAAAACAAAATATTGTAGGGTAGATGAGAATTTACGTCTAATCTCTGTGTAGAAATCATTGATGCCCAACTCATCAATCTCTTTGTATAAATCGTTGATGCCCAACTTAGGAATCTATTTGTAGAAATCGTTGATGACCAACTTAGGAATCTCTAAGAAAAAATCATTGATGCCCAACTCATAAACACTAAAAGAATGTCCACTTCTTATGAAATTGTAAAATTTTGTGTCTTACCTAAAAACTATTGAGCTTCACTTCCTCTACATAACCTCTATCTCTACCAATCCGACACCCCCTTTTCCAACCAATACAATTTATTCTTGTTCCTTCTTCTAGTGTTTTTGTCATTAGGTGGAAGGAGGGTGGAGAAGTTGAAGGGATGAAATGTGAGAGATGGATGAATTAATAATAATCCAAACCTCACCTTTCATTTAAATCATCAAATTCCATCACTATCGTGTAGTGTCTAAGCTAAGTGTTTAGTTTTGGTATGAGAACCAAAACACCAAGAGATGGAGTGCATCACTGATGTATAACGAGTAGTGGATATTGATAGTATAATTCAATATTAAAAAATAAAAGAGGGAAGAACAAGTCAAATATGATCGACCCTCATTTTGAATCCAACAAGTGTATAAGAAGGAGGTTGTTATTTTCTAAATGTATTCTTTGAGTTCTAATACAAATCTTTATTTCTCTATTTTTCCTAGTTTATTTTGTATCAGTTGGTATCAAAGTTGCCTTCTGTGGCCACCACAAGAGATCCATTCCATTTTTCTTTTGTCTTCCGCAACCACCATAAGGGATCTGATCCCTTCTTTATCAAGATTACATAACAACTATCAGAGACACACTCCCTCTAATTTCCAGTTTTTTTTCTTTTTGTATTATATATTTTTCTTTTGTTTTTCAATCGTCAGTAAAGGAAATAAGAGGGCGCCATCCCCTCTCTTCCTCTTGCACACAAATAGATCGTTGGATTTCAGTCACAATTCTTGTAGCATACATGGCACCTTCCAAGGTCACTCCCACAAAGGATACCTCACTTGCAAAAGTGCAAATGCAATTATTTCAGTAGCAAAAATAAATGATTCAAAAATAGAATCAACTACTCCAACAACATGCTCAGGTGATCAATGTGCTAGCTATAGAGGTCGCAAATACGAAGCTAAATAAGTCCATGCCTATGCCACTATCTATTCTATATTGGGACCCTAAAGTGTCTCTTCCGCTATTTCGTAGTGGTTTTTATAGTGACCAAGTCAAATCCTACAAGCATTCTCCTCTTATTTCACATATTTATATGCAATGCAAGAATGCGATAAAGTCACATTGCCAACCTGCCATCTTCAGATCTTGGTTTCCCAATGGTGGGAGAATATCAAACACACATGGAGTACATAGGACTTCCTTTGTGTGGAACTAAATGACAAGGTAATCCAACAATATGCAAGTGTTATCCATAACTAAGACACTCTTTACACAACCCTCTCAGATTGTTTTTATCTAACAAGTTATGTGGAAGATTTATGGGCATTGTTACCCCCTCACTTCTAGGGGTAACTAGAGGAGATTTTTTTCCATGATCCACATTACAGATAACAGTTTTGATGATGACATTCCAGACTCTCCATAGATATTTTTCCACATATTCTTTTCATTACATGCTCTGCTCACTCACGTCAGATGACATTGTGCATTACACATTGAGGCACATTGTCCTCATACTTCATATCAAGTGATAATGTCAATGTTTTGGACATGAAAATGGTGATCATGGGTTGAATTGGATTACGAATCATGATGATTTGAATTTACAATTTTTCCTTGTTTCATCTTGGTGGTCATCATCATCTCCTAGCCAAGTGTTTTCACTCTTGGGAAAAGTTGTACTATTGGGGGGCTTTAATAGGGGTAACATGTCCATATCCCTTACCATGCATAACATATTACATATGTCCTTTCTCCATCGTCCTTTCTTTTGGGTTGGTTGTTACAAGTATCCAAAAAAGGTCCATGCTTCATAATCCCACGAGAATAAGGGGCTTGAATGCTCGAGGTTGATGCAACTTTATAAAAATGATATAGAAAGAGAAAAATCCCTAATTCAAAATGAAAGGCAAAGAAACAAACAAGAAAAGAAATGTATTAAAAACCAATAAATAAATGAAGCATGAGTTCTACCCCCTCACTAAGAGGCCATCACCCTAAGTCCTATGCAATGAATGCATATCTTAAAAGGGACTTCACAAATCAAAGTCAAAAGCAAAAAAAGGTTAAATAAATAAAGAAAAAGACAAAGAGGGGTTTGTAAAGACACAGTGCCGAGGAAATGGTACTTCATTTCCTAAGCGTCCCCTCTACAAACGCTCTCATGAGGATGACTATCATACATGGCCTTTCATGTCAATGAAATCCACCCCATGAAGTGAACCCCGATCCATACCGCATACCGTTGCACACACTCCTTTATGGGTTCCTCGAGACATACTTCTTATCATGTGTACTGACACATCTAATAGGGGGTAATAATAATCCTCCCATACCTGAACTTGGAAAACTGTATAACTTTGTAAGCTAGTGTGAAGTTTGAAGATGATACTTAATGAGATCTATGTAATGGACTTTGCATTGACATGACTAACTTTATATGTTGTGTTTGAATTGTGTACCTTGCCTCT
Organism: Picea mariana; assembly: GCA_032191745.1. Lineage (NCBI taxonomy): Eukaryota > Viridiplantae > Streptophyta > Pinopsida > Pinales > Pinaceae > Picea > Picea mariana. The sequence continues at coordinate 45,564 of JASDQU011245792.1, read as the reverse complement.
GGACATCATGGTGCATTAGACTACATGATCCCCACCTTGTAATATGGATTGCACATGGATACATACTTGATTGATGCCTTGGTCCTTTGGAGGACATTGGGGGGCTATTTTCACATTTGATGGAGGCCCTCCCACCATATTTGAGAGGTTGTTGCACATTATTTGGAGGATGTTGAGCCTTATGAGGATGCGACACTCTTGTTGAGATGTCGTATCACCCATTGGATATGACATGATACCTTGATTATGGGACGTTGCACCATTTGGAGGTGACTTTACACATGGATGATGTAATGTTGCACCCTTTGGTCACTTTAGAGCCCTTTCACATGCCTTTTCACCTATTTTGAGAGTGGCCAACTCTAGGAGAAATTATCTTTTGACAAAATACCCATAATTATGTCATCTCAATGCCATTCGATGTAGAATGGCCATGGGATTTCCAAAAATATTCTATAATAGAAATTTAGGCAAAAATTGACATAATTATGGTGCTTTTAAAATTTGTCGCTAGAAGATTATCACAAATTTTGACCACTTGTGGGACACTTTTGGAGGGACAATTTTGACCTTGTTTGACATGTTGAGGATGATGACTTCGCACTTGAGGAGAGTTTACTTGATTTGTGGAGAATCTTTGGGGTCTTTTGACTCATTCACTCATGTATCATGTATTTTTTTTTAGGTATTGTTGCCTTATCTCTGGGGTTTGAGAGAGATAGAGACAATTTTTTTTTATGTTTTTAGGACTTCTATTGTGTGAGAAGGGTCTTAGATATCTCATATAAATAAGAGAAACACTTCTCACTTGTAAATAGTTTCTACTTGTGAATACATATCACTACTTGTCTACTTCTACATTCTCTCTTATGAAAAATGCTATGGATGGCTAGTTAGAGCGACTTTTTGGAGAACATGTGCTTGTGTATTCTTTGCTACTACATGGATATTCATTGCTAGGGTTTTGATGGATGAAATATTTCTTGAGTAAGTAGTCTCTTGTCATCTTGTGGTTTTGTTTATGAATGCATTTAAGTGTATTGTTGCTTATGTACTGTTGGTTGAACATTCTCTTGGATTTTTCTTGAACACTTCCTTCTTATTAAAACTCTTGGAAGGTTACTAGTGAAGAACCTTCCTTTGAACTATCCTTAATATTTTAGGAGGATCTTCTAGGGTTAGTAGTGAACACCTTATACATATCACCCTAAAAAATCTACTCACTTCTCTCCAAAGGAGTCCTTAATTGACCCCATATGCCCAAAAATATAGTAGGCACTAGTCGCTCTCCCAATAGTCAATCATTAATTTTTGAATTATACTCTCTTTTTACTATTTTAGGGTTAGATTAGGGTTTTGTAACAACAAATATTCATTTTCAGCCATAAATAACCTAGACATTTTGACTTTTTATGCATGTTGTTGACCTAATAAACATTGTAGAACCCTAAAATACTTTGTTGATTTATTATTATAGCCATCTAGGGATGGACATATAAGGTTTTTGGGGCTGTTACATGCCTCTTAAATTTTTGATTTTGTTGATGAATGAAACCCTAAGTTAGTCCATGGTTTATCCCTTTTGTTTCATTGGTTTATTACATGTTAAAGACATGATTTATTTGTTGTTGTAATAACTTGTTTTCCTGCTATAATTAATATCTTTTTTCCAAGTTTTACAACAACCCTAGGCTTTTTCTTTATTTTCATCCATAAATAACCTAGACATTTTGACTTTTTATGCATTTTGTTGACCTAATAAACATTGTAAAACCCTAAAATACTTTGCTGATTTATTATTAGAGCCATCTAGGGTTTTTAGGGCTGTTATATGCATCTTAAATTTCTGATTTTGTTGATGAATGCAACCCTAATTGAGTCCTTGGTTTATCCCTCTTGTTTCATTGGTTTATTACATGCTAAAGGGCTGCTTTATTTGTTGTTGTAATAACTTGTTTTCCTACTATAATTTAATATTTTTTTTTCCAAGTTTTACAACAACCCTACGCTTTTTATTCATTTCTAGTGTTTGGGGATCCTCTTGAACCTTGACTTGACTTGGAAAACCTCTTAAATTGACCTAGATCTTCATTACTTTAAATATGGAAATTGCTTTGTCTTACCACCTCATGAATACCTTGTCCATATTATTTTATTAGTGGTAGTTTGAGTAGTCACTCCAAGGGGTCCTAGACTTGATTGCATCTTTCCTAGGGGTTCTTGGAGGTTATTGGGGAAGCCTCCCTTGTGTTGGATTCTACTCCTTCACTAAAAAGAGGGAATTTTTTTCCTAGTTGACAATGGTAACATCTTCCATGTTGTAACACACCCATGGTGGGGGCATCAAAATTTCTCTCTTCTTAGGAGAATCAGAACCCCCATTTGGGGTCTCTCTTCCATTCTGCTCTTCCAGAGCTTTTCAGCCACTATCTCCATTCTTCGAACCAAGCTTCGAGATGGTAGATATCCTCTCCCAAGTTCTTCGGGTTCTTCCATCCAGCTATACTCACATATGACCGTGGGCTATGACCATACGCCAAGACAACCACCATGTGAATCCTCTAGAGCAACAAATCTCTGAAGTTCACAATATGATTCCACATGTCCTCAGAAATTTTGACGACCCTGATTCACTTCAGGACCTCAGCGTTCGAGAGTTTCGAACGCTCCAAAGTATTTTCTCCCCGAAGTACTCCATACTCGTAGTTAGAGATCGAGCGCCACACGTGCCTTGTGATTGATGGTTGTGATCTACTTCGGGACTTCGGCGTTAGGGAGTTTCGAACACTCCAAAGCCTTTTTCCTCCGAAGTACTCCGTACCCGGAGTTACATATCGAGGACCACGCATCCCTCGTGATCGACGGCTGTGATCTACTTCGAGACTTCGGTGTTCGGGAGTTTCGAACACTCCAAAGCCTTTTTCCTCCGAAGTACTTCGTACCCAGAGTTACAGATCGAGCGCCACATGTTTTCCCTGATCAATGGTCGATATCTTTCCTTTGCCCCGCTTCGGGCGACTTGCAATCAATGCTGCTCTCTTTCCTCCGAAGTGCTCCTTACCTGGAGTTACAGATTGAGTGCCACGTGTTTTCCTCGATCAATGGTCAATATCCATCATTTGCCCCACCTCGGGCGACTTGCGGTCAACGATCCTCTGCGTTCTTTCCTCCGGAGTACCAATCCTCCGAAGTGACGGATCTCACGCCATGTGTCCTATTCCAATGGATAGTTTTGATGAAATCTGACGCTCTGGCCTTCGGGAGTTCTTGTGCCTTTACTCCTCAATTCCTTTAGAGTGACTTTCACCCGGAGTAAATCTCTAGCCCCCACTTGTTTCAACAACGAGCGACTAGGATGATTCCTTACCTTTGGAGCTTCGAACGACTTCTGGTCAATGCTCCACTTCCTTTCCTCCATAGTTCGCACTTCTAGACTCTGCAATCTGCTGACGCGTGTCCCTCTCAGATCGATGATCACAATTTACTTCAACAGTTCAAGCTTCGAGAGTTCTTAACTCGTGTGGCCCCACTTTCCTTCGAAGTGGCTATCTTTCGAAATAGAAGATCTGCTGACACCTGTCCTCAGCTGACGGACGACTCAAATGAACTCAAACTCTCCGGCCTTCGAGAGTTCTTATTCAACACATCCCCTTTTCTCTCGGAGTGACTATCCTCCGAAATGGCAGATCTTCTGCCACATGTCCCTTCTAATGGACGACTGGGATGACTTCGGGACTTCGGCCTTCGGAAATCCTTGTGCTTTCACACTTCGGTTCTTTTAGAGTGACATCTCTCCGGAGTGTAGGATTTGACGACACCTGCCCCCTTGGCTTGGATGACTCAGATCTACTTGGACTCCTCGGTTCTTCAAGAGTTTTGCGATGCACGCTCCTCTTTTCTCCCGGAGTCGGCCAGTGTCCGGTTGACCATAGCCTCAATCTGACGGTTCGAGGGTATCTACGCGACCCCAAAGATATATGACTCGTAACTTCCGTTCAAGGGTCCCTTGGGTCCCAGTGCGTGCCACTCCGAGAGGGACACCTGACAACCCCATCACTTGACATATGGGCTCCCACATGATCTCGACGTTAATACTCGCGTCCCCATGATCGAATGGTCATGAGGGATCTCGAAGGATCCTTAGATCCATAGTCCACATCAACTTCGAGACTTTGGGGGTTTTGGTGTTACCAACCCTCTTCCCTCCCGAAGTGGTCAACACCGGGCTGACTATGTTGTAGATCCGACGGTCAGGATAATTCCTGAGCATCCTCGGATCTACGATCCAGATGAGATTTGGGACTTCGGGAGATTCGCCTCCTGTGTGACGATTATGCTCAATTCGTCGAACCCGCGAAATTCAAAGGGCTCTAAGGGTTAACGCCCGTGTTCCTTCTCCAGATCCGACGATCGTGAAGAACTTCGGCTTCTCCCGAACTAAGCTCATCCATTTGTCTTTCAAACGAAAGGATCTTTCCTTTCGGGCTTGAAACTCGCTATTCTACCTGAGTTTTGTCAGCTCCTTAAGTACTTAGGTATTTTGAACTAATTCTCCCGAACTTAACACTTAGAGAAATCCTCTGCGCACCTCTTGCGCTCCTTTATCAACTCTAGAGCTTAAGGGGGGTTCTCGATCTTTTCCCGCCTCACAGAGGCTCTGTGCATACATGCACTATCTCTCCTGAGCTTAACCAACCCATTCCTTTAGAAAGACTGGGAGTGTCGGCATGCACATGTGAGGTTATGCCCAAAGTCAACAAATTCACAGTTCACTTATTTTAACTTGAGCCACCACAGGGCTCAGGCATTTACCTGTACAGGCCAGAGAATTTCTTATTTTCTTAAATACACAATTAGGCAGAATTGAAAGGATACAGTATAACCATTAAGAAAACATGTCCATCCCTGCAACATTCATAGGATATTCAACTTTAATTCACAATTACCACTTAAATACATAGGATATGAGATTACTTATCTATTACAGGTGGTAGCCAACTAACTGACCGTGGGTGTTCGTCCTTCCACCCAACCATAGGCTCAGAGGCATTCATTCTTAGCGCTCTGGTCACCCTCGTGCCAAGCCATGATATGACCAGGGAATTTATGCCAATTCTCAACGATCCTTTCTCTTTAACATCTTCCGCGAGGTTTACCAGGTGATTCCTCAACATCAAGCTCGTAGCCTTCTACTCGGGTCCCGTTCTCTGCATACTCTTAGAGATTTTCCTCTTTGTCATGGCCTCAACGAGGTTTATTAGATGCTTTCTCAGCATCAAGCTCGTGGCCTTCAACTCATTTTTTGCTGGAGAGTTTTTCACATTCTCCACTCTCCTCTTTACATTCCCTTGTGTGCCTTGCACACACATCCCTCCTATCTCGTTCCTTCTTCTAGAAGGAAACCTAGGTCCATTCTGGGTCTGCAGGACCCTGTGGTACTTCGGGATGACCTTCTCTAGCTAGACCATGCTTCCATTCATGGGGGTGGTTGAGGGTTCAACCATCGATCCTTTTCTTATTAACTGTTATCTTATCATTTTCATGTTCTTTCCTCTAGTGATACCATGGATAGTACTTTCAAGGCTTCACCCCCATAGTCAGTTATTGGCAATTCAAACAATAATACATTTACATTGTTCCCATGCCACAACATGGTAATCCTAATTAATGATTAATTACAAGTTGGGGGAAACAAGGGTGTTACACATGTTCCACTAGTCTTTGTGCATTGTGAAGGCTTTTGCACTTGGTGCTAGATTGTGTGGTAACATGCATGATGTCTTTAGCTTATGTAGTCTACCAATAAGACAGTCCAAGAGTACATTGTTGTGTTATGCAAGCTCTAGGTGCAACTTTCCATCTCTTATCCATAAAAGGTACTTATCATTAAATTCAATTTTGGTTTATTCCTTTATCTTTGTCATGAAGTTGCTTTGGTGTAGAATGCATCTTTTTTCACGGCCTTTCAAAATGTTCTTATTGTTGAAAATAATTTCGTTAATGCCTAGTTTCCTTCCATTATTTGTCTCGCCCCCACCCTCCACTCACATCACACTACAATTCCCCCATGGTTGCACATACCCACCACCCACAGATCAATACTACAACTATCAAAAATCAACATCTCACAACACAACTGATTATCGTGCCATTCATTTCTCACGACCAACTAAATCATTATTCTAAGAGGAAGCGTACCCTTCTGAAGATGTCACCAATGTTCCCCATCCCATTCCCTGTGATCCAAATCTCATCCTAATGACTCACCCTTCTCCTTCTATATCTCATGCTGCACTCTTTACTCACAACTACCAAGTGAAATATCACACAATACAACTGCTAATGGACAACGCCAACCAACAAAATTTGGCCTCTATTTCCTTTGTCAAAGAGTTGGCTTTGCTGCACTCATCACCCTTATCGTCTCGACTGGGTTAACAAAGGGGATTAGTGCTTATTTTTCAAGAAACAATGTCTTGCCACTTTTGCTATTATTTATCACTCCCATGATTCCATTCTATGCAACGTCATCCATCTAGATTGTGCTGAGTCATTGCTAGAGATGACTTACCAGTATGCACACTTCAAAAAATATGGTTCTCACACAAAATCGTATACCCTCACTAAGGACCATCATACATATAGGTTTCAATCCCATGTTGTGTCCACTCCTGAATCCTCTCTATTAAGAATGTAGTACAATAAATCACCCTTCATAAATGCTTGCATTTTCGTATCATACATGAAACCCAACCTGATAAGCCTTCTCGACCATCAACAGTGCTAGAACCTCCCCTCACTAAGCACCTTGAAGTGTTTATTGAACTCAAGGCCTTGAGACCTCCCCCATAATATTGAACATAACCTCATGCTAGTCCAAGACACTTCCCTTCCCATTTCCACTGCTTCCCATTTGGGCTCCATTGAGAACACAACAATTGACGAACCAATTCAAGCACTTTTAAATGCAGACACAATTTGACCTCTAGGTCCTCACCTGGTGGATTGCCTCCCTTTATTATCCATCAATAGGAGTCAAATGAATGGCGGTTGACAATTTTTTTATCTAGATGGTATTCTCATCTTGAGCAAGACATGGGCGGACCTTCTCCTCCATCTACACCAAGTTCTTGATATTTTGCATACCAACAAGTTTCAAGGAAAGCACATGAAGTTAGTGTTTGATCAACAATTTGTTTCTTTTCTGAGATTTTTAATTTCATCCAAGGCTATTCAACCCAACCCTCATAAGGTCAAGGCACTCTTGGATTGTCCTTCACCTCATTTGGAAACAAAGCTTAAGCGTTTTCTTCAAAGCATCCATTTTTATCACAAATTACATTTTAAGCTCTTTGAGTGGGCTCCAAAAAATTCAGCTACATTCCATGACATACAAGATCTCTTATGTTCCACACGATTCTTTCATCTTCCTACCTTTCTGTAGCGCTTTGAGATAAATCATGAGGCTTCTCCTTCAACTAATGGGGGCATACTCAAACAGGGAGGCCACCTTGTTCCATCTCATTTTGAAGGGCTATTTTTCACCACACTTTAGTTTAGTTCATATGCCAATGCCTTCTATGCCTTAGTCTAGCATTGACGTCATTATTGGTTTGACAAGAAATAGTACTACAGATGAAGCACCGACCTTTCTTCTTCATCCATTTTCAATCCAAGATGTAAGATGACCACCACCTTAAATGGGTAGTCTATATACAATGATGTCATCAAATTCTTACAACATGGTACAACAGAGTGCACCAATTAGGTGGCTGCTCTCCTTAGTTGCCCACCTATGACAATCGTGCAGCTTTTTGAGATCCACATACTTACTTTTGAGGTGTGGAAAGAACAAGATTCAATTCTCTTTGCCATCCAACGACTTACTCCAAATCAATCACACACTAATTCTTGATTCTTCTCTTCGTGGCATCATCCCCACTTATCTTGTGCTCAGTTGGGTTTTTAATGACACAGTTGTTACTTACTTTCCTCTTTCCTCATTTGGTTCCCCAAATGGGGACATTTATGACTTTTTATTTTTTAAGTTAAAAATGCATGACTTTTTATTTTTTTAGGTTAAAAATTCATGACAAATAATAAAAAAAAATTAATCAAATTTGAACGTTTATCCCATTCACAATACAAAATTAATAAAATATAAATAAATAAATAAATATATTTAATATAAAAAATATTATCAGGTATCTTTCTAAATAATTTAAGGTAAAATAATTCATAATTTGTAAAGAGAGATTAATTATTTGAAGAGTGGGTTAAGGGTTAATTGGGGAGCAATCTTCCCTCTAGAGTTATTTTTCCAACAGGTTTTAGGTGGTGCCGTTTAAATTTTTGGTCAATCCAAAATTTTGATTGATTTTTTGAGTATTTGGATTGGTTTAAAATGAGGCAAAACCCCAAAGAAAAATTTCTAAAATGCATGAAACTTTGATCCATGCTATCTTTGAAATCTGACCAGCTTCAGGCCCATTTTTTGACTGAAAAACTAGTCTGTTTGCTCCCTAGCTTACTCCATTACTTGATGCGATTGCTATATTTCCTACCCACAGGGATTAATAATGCTCAACCAAAACCTCGGTAGAAAAATGGCCATACCCACAAGTCTTGTGAACAACTAAACCCAGTGGAATTTGTGGGAACTCAAGTGAATTATTCTCCCCAACCAAAAAGAGGATTATGGCTGTTTATTTAAGCTAGTCTGTTGCACTTCAGGGAAGTAACAATATAATTGTTTTATGTTTTGGTGCTTTTTTAATATTTTTTTTTCTTTGTTTATTTTTTCTAGAAATTGTTAGATATGTAGATTTAATTTGAGTGGTTAATTTTGTATAATTCAAATGTTTCCAAGGATTTTTCATGAAATTGAATCTATTTCTGCATTCAAAATTGTAATTTAAATAATAAAAAATTGTGATTTCATACAGATTCATACAGATTTCTGCAATTTATTCTAACTAAAAAAACTAGAACATATAAAACAATTAGAGAACGCCATCTTGGAAATCGGTTAAGGGTTCTATGTTCAGATTTCAATAGGAAATTACAGTTTTAGCGTTAGAATTTTTTTTGAAATGGGAAGACCTCTTAAAACTGCTTGCTTTCCAGCAGTATATAATGTAAGCCCATTATACCTGACAGACTAAGTTGGAACAATGAATACTCTGAACCAATAAATTAGATGATTCATAATTCCAACGAGCTCTTTCATAATTTCCAAAATTTTGCATAATCACTACTTAATCGGGTGAATCCACGTTGTTTTAAACAATCATGATTAACTAAATGTCTATCCTCATCATTCCATGTTGTCTGGGGCAGCCCACGATTAACTGAAGTGTTTGGCGCTTATTGTTTACCGATTACAACCAGTAAGGATTGAAACGGTGCTGGAGGAATCACAAGCTCCATATTTCCAATAATACCAATAGTTACACAATATGATTGATTATTCGCAATAAAAACTTTCTTCGCCTCACAAAACAAACCGATTCGATCTTATGGATCTGAAAGACACCTATGACAAAACACAGCGAGAGGAAAAGATGGAAGAGTACAGACTGACAGCACCACACCCAATACAAACAACGAAGGAAACTGAACTTCGTTAAATAAAGAAGGAAATGATTATAAATGCATTGAACTGAGTGGTAGTGGGCTGCTACTGGTGGTGGTGGTGATGTTTTTCGCCATGACCTTCCTTCGTCTGCTGATGCTCGTAGAAGGCGAACCCCGTTGCTCCCACTGCAGCTGCTGTTGCAATCCCGGCCTCAATCATATGCTTCTGAGCGTTCTCTGGATCCTTCTTTGCTTCGTACATCTCGTACTGCATACACATAAAATTACTCATTAGTACTCATTTCATTTGAGTCTAATGGGTTGATCCATCCCTCCATGAAAACCTTAGATAACAGGTTCAAATCCTATTGAATTTAAAATGTTCCGTGTATTGTCTATGCATCTGTGACCCCTTTGTATTGTCTTTTTTCAAATAGATCTCCAGACTAAAATTAGCTATGGTATATCAAAATACATTCAAGTCTATATATATGGGTTGAAAATTGAGACTAAGGGCTCAAAATATATCTTACCATTCCAAACGCTCCTGCAGCGACTGCTCCTATTTCCCCTACATGCTCCATCTGTTTATGATGTTTCTGCTCCTTCATGGCCCTCTCGTACTCTACAGCATACTGATCTGTTCTCTGGTTCGCCGGTTCACCATAGTAATACTGATCTGTTCTCTGGTTCGCCGCTTCACCATAGTAAACCATTTCCGGCCTTCTGATTTCCTCTTCGTTCTGATGGTGTCCGCTATGGTGGTGCCCATGCTCGTGCTGGTGGTGATGAGACATCTTACAGAATTGGAATTGAATTTGATCACAATGAAATGGACAGGACGACTTCTAGTACCTCAGAAAACCTAAATGGAGATGAGATTAGAGAAGGGGAGGGGGAGAGTCGTCTTATATAACGGTGTTGGATACTAGAATAGCGTGTTGAAAACTTCAGCTGCTAGGATGGATGCAGCTGAGGAAGGTAAATTCGATTTGTGATGGTCATTTATATAACGTTGAATAAAGAATCAAAACGTTAATTTACTGGATTTTTTTGTTTTGTTTAATTTTGTTAAATCTGATGAAAAAGTGGTGAAAACTTCAGCTGCTATCATCCAAACGAGGATAGCAGCAGCTGAGGAAGGTAAATTTGATTTGTGATGATCATTTAATAAAGTTGAATAAAGAATTAAAACGTTAATTTATTGGAGATTTTTTTTTGTTTAATTTTGTTAAATTTGATGAAAAAAATATTGGATTTACAAATTTGAGTGGTTAAATTTGTATAATCTTAGTGTTCGATGGTTTTTCAATAAATACAAATTAAATAACATAAAATTATCATTTCATTCAAATTTATATCTTCAAATTTCAAAAAAAAACAAAACACAAATCTATCTTTCAACCACATTTACTCTTAATATCATTCACAAACTGTGAAGAAATCTCTGAAGAGTTAAAAAAAAAATCATTTTCCACGGAACAGTATTCAACATTTTCCATTAAAAAGAATTCAATGATACTCACGCTCATTTGATATCGTGACTTTGAAGCCATGGCACATTACATAAATTAATAATTAAAAGTAATAAACAGATATACATGATCATTTAAAGCCTAGCTTTAGGTGAGGATAGCGTGTCTGTTTCTGCGCGTCCAGAGTATATAATTTTATTTTTGTTAAGATAATGCATACCCATGGAATATCTGGAACCAGGTAGACTAGGTATTACTTTTCTTAAGCTTAACGGTCGGGTCGAAAGAAGTCGTTGTTTTTGTTTTTATGTTTTTTTAGGAGGGGAACCTCCATGTGATGTTCTTAACACGGCAGATGACCTCAGTTCAGCGTTGAATTTTTGAAGCTTCCAAACTTAATGCATCCGCACTCTTTTGAACGGGTCTCACATAACTGTTTGTTGTTGAAAAGCTTTAAATAAGGAATAGTTGCAAGAGTCGTGCTGGATGTTTGTTGTTGAAAAGCTTTAAATAAGGAATAGTTGCAAGAGTCGTGCTGGATTTTCACCAGAAAATGGATGATGAGTTTTCTCAGCGGTAGAGATATTCATCCAATTCCTAATCCAAAATGTTTATTGTTCAACTAAGAATCAATTCTCATCAACTTCGTTGTAAAATTGGGTGTTAGAAAAGACCAAGGGAAGTTTGGGAAGAAAGGATGTGTATGTTTTGCACCTCAGGAAAAGTGGAAACATAAAAACATTTTATTTTAGAGTGCGAAGCTTTCAAAGACAGTAGGGACAACTATGTAAGTATTTTGACAGCTAGCTCTTGGAATAATTTATTCCGCTAAAAGACACTGGATAAATTAGGGGAGCTCATCATCAAGTTGAACAGGAAAATGACTGAAATGCACAAATCAGTGTGTGAGGTGGTCAATCCCATAAAAATAAAAACACTTTTGATTGTAGTTGAGGGAGAACATGCAAGTTTTATGTTATCTTATTTTACCTTGAAATTCAATGGGATGTATCTTCCTTTTGTTTAATGGTGCATATTTTGTAGGCATATAATTAAAGGTCAACATTTATCTAGTATTAAAATTTTATTTTCACTGATGTGTTTGGTTACCAATGTATATAAGTTTTAGTAATTTTTAACATAAAAGATTTGGATATTTGAATTTTGATAATATTGTTGATTTCATAGGGTTTTTTACAAGATGTATGCTCTCACTCAACATAAGACAACTTGTTATTTTAGCTAATGGGCGTGAGCAAGTGCAGAAGGAGGAAATGTTCATATCTAAGCTTTTTCCTAAGGAGGAAATGTTGATAGCTAAGGTTCTCCCTTAGGATTGATAGAAGTTTATGATATGCATATGGAATCACAACTGCTAACGATCTTTACTGGCATTAATTGTGAAGAAGGGACCTTGTCTTCATTGGATTTGGATAACGACTCTTTATTTGGTAAGTTAAAAATATTTAGGCCTACCCTATTTTCCTCACTGTCTATGTGTGATTTAAATTTTCTACGTGAAAAATGTTTGGAAAACTCCCTATCGTTGTCTACTCCCGTTGTTCCTAAGGGGCCAATTTCCTCGAATCTGTCTTTAGACGAAAACAAGGGTTTTTTTGAGCCTGTTTGTGAGGGGGTTTTTAATGAGGTTCTTGAAACCCGTAGCAAGGTAGGATTTTCCTTGGGGATCATGGGAAGGGTTCCATAAGGGTCTGTGTTTGGTGATGAGACCACTTGCGTCGAGCCTTTAACTAACAAATTTGGTGGAAGCGTTGATTGCAATTCTCCTCTGTGTTTGAAGCCTATTTTAGAGACTCGAGAGTTAAAAGGAGAGCTGGTCTCTAAAAGGAAAGATATCATCCTACACCGATTGGTAGTGAACTCTCCACGTCTTGAGATTGGCTCTACTTCTAGGGTGGAAGCGGAGGTCCTTGTGGATTACCATAGTGGACACACTCAGACATAACCTTCTGTACAAAATGTGATTTGATGACTCCTTAGTAACTTTCATCCCCTCATAAAAAGAGGTCCTAAATCGTACTCCCCTCCAATTCTACTTGGGGGGAGGGGGCTTTCCTACGACTTTGTTAAAGGATAAAAAATATGTGAAGAAAGAAGGTGAAGCAGGTTGTAGTCTTTTGAGTGATCTTTCAACTTTGAAAGGAGCTGTGTTTGGAGGCCTGGAAAAGGATTTTTCCCCGTTAAAAATGAGAAGTGTTAGAAAGTTAGGAAAGGAGAAGGAGAACACTGTTTCAACAAGCTTGCAGGTCTTGGAAGGACCAAGGGCGCTTAGAGCTCAGAAAGCCCTAGCAAGGGTTAAAAAATGATAGTGGTGTCACTAAATGTAAGAGGAGTTGGGGGTGCTCCCAAGTACTTAGCCCTCAAATTGTTTTTAGAATTGGTAAAGTGAGACATACTTTTTATCTAAGAAACTATGGTTAGTGAACAAAAAGCGAGGGAAATCTTTGCAAAACTTTTACCCACGTGGAAATTCTGTGGGGTGGATTCAATAGGATTATCGAGAGGTCTATTATCTGTATGGAATCTGAGGAGAGATGACTTTAATGCTTTTCTGACTCCTGCAAGGATATTATTGGAAGGACTTGTAAAAGATTTAAACATAAGTTTGAAGTTGATAAACTTCTATGGCCCATACGGAAATAGACAGGAATTCTGGGAAAAGATAAAACCGGATGGATTACTAAAAGAACACAACCTAATTATGGGAGGTGATTTAAACTTCACTATTTCAAATAGGGAAGTTTGTGGCTCTCATCCTAGATCTGATCCATTGACTTTATACTTTGCCCAAATGCTCCAAGAAGAAGGACTAGTCGATGTAGAACCAATAAAGTTTCTCCTAACTTGAAGGAATGGAAGAGGTGAACGTGATTATATTGCTAAGAGATTGGGCAATTTTTAATAAACGAGGAACTAGCATTGCCAGGGCTAAGATACAGGTCTTGGGTGGTTAATTTTAAGATTTCCGATCACATGCCAGTGATTTTGAAATTGGATCAAGAACAAGAAAAGATCATATATCCTTTTAAATTCAATTTTGTCTTGTTAGATTTTGTGAATTTAGTGAGATCAAATTGGAACAGGCTCATGGATACAAAGAATATTACCCCATTTGAGTCCCTAGTACAAAAACTAAAATTACTCAAGTCTTTGGTCATTGAGTGGGAGAGGAATAAAAAATATTTGGAAAAGGAGGAATTAACTCAACTCGAAAAAGACTTAGATATCCTTTATTTTGAATTTCCTGGGGGTTTTGAGAAGGATGAAGAAAAAGTATTGATCTTAGAGAAAGAAAAAAGAAAATTGTTTCTTTTAAAGCAGGAGGAGGAAACTTGGCGACAAAAGAGTAGGATTGTTTGGCTTGCGTCAGGAGACAAAAATACAAAGTTTCTTCATGTGTATGCAAGTTATAGAAAACAATCAAATGCCATTTGGAATATTAAAAAGGAGGATGGTTCCAAAATTACAAGACAACATGCTTTAAAAAAGGAAGCCATTGGATACTTTCGGAACATCTTTAAAACTTAGGAGAATCTCTCTATTTCAAACCAATTGGCAATTATTAGAGCCTATCCTAGGATTTTGTCTGAGGAAGAGGGTCTTAGAATTTGCAAGATACCAGTTATATAAAATATGCAGAACATAAATAAAATGCTAGAAATGGCAGAATAACAGTAAAATATCCAGCATAATCTTCACAATACACATAAATGATATACGAAATAGCAATAGAAAAAGCACTTTGATTCAGAAAGCAATGTTCATAGGCCTCTTCGAGGGGGCAACCTCCAGTCGAGCAACACTCTGTTACAATAATCTCCAAGCTAGGGTTCTCATACCCTCGCTCCTTATTTATACTAAATATGTCTATTGAGAGAAGCATCTAGAGGAAGATCCTTCTAGAAGCGGAAGCTTCTATTAGGTCTTCTTACATCCGCCTTATTCTATTTTATTGAAAAGCCTTATTAATATTGACCTTTATTACATCCGAATACATTGATCTACCTATGTGCGGGTTAGGACCTTAACATGTCCACCCCCTTAAAAACAGCCTTGTCCTCAAGGCTTGAGATGTGGAAACTGTTGCAGAATGGTAGCTGGTTCCCAAGTGGCATCTGCTGGAGTCATATCTTTCC